>PVJH01022127.1:0-37263 GCA_004026705.1 Nesogale talazaci | reverse complement strand
GGGTGGGGACCTAAGGCCCACTGGTGGGTAATTGGTCACCCTTTTACAGGGGAGACACGAGGAGGAGACAGACCAGTCGGGGGGCAGCCAGGCAGTGATGATGCATACAAGTTTCCTCTGATTCCTGAAGCCTTCCTCCCTGTCCCCCAACCATCATGGTCCCAACTCTACCTTGCAAATCCAGATGGACTGGAGAAGTTACACTGGCATAGAGGGGAGCTGGAGATATGGGGAAACCAGGATGGATGGGCCCCTTCGGGCCAATGGTTAGAGTGGAGATACTGGAAGGGTGGAGGGAAGGGGGGTAGAGAGATGGAACCAACAGCAAGGATATATACACAAGCTCTTATTTGAAGGACGGGCATCAAAGGAGTGGGTTGGGGGAGAGGTCGGGCAGTGTACGATATGACAAAACAATAACAATGTATGAACTATTGAGGGTTGGAGGGGAGGAGGGACCAGGGGAAGAGGGGAAGGAATGGATAAGCCGATACTAGGGGCTAAAGGGAAAAAGATGGACGATTGGAGAACAATAATAGAAGTGGACATGTGAGGGTGCTTGACGAGTATGCTTATTTATATATTGTGAAAAACGATGTATGAGCCCCCAATAAAATGATTGAAAAAAAAAAAGAGCTGTAAGAGTCCCCAATAAAATGATTTTTAAAAAAGAATAAAGGGAGATGAAGACAGTGTTTAGTACTTGCGATGTTTGCTGCTCTTGTCAGATATTCTGGTTCTCTTTCTGCAGTGCATGGTTATGAGCTGCCCTACCTGTTCAAGTCAGGGGTGCCTGTGTGAGTTATGTTTGTCATTCTAGGCAGAGGCTTTAGACGTCACTGTCGGCTTGCTTTTCCCCTTACCCTCTGCCACAGTGACCAGCGTCCCTGACAGAGGCCATTTGGTCATCGTGGACTGTGGAGTGGAGTCAGTGTGCAACAGTGTCTCCTAAAGTGGGTTATTCTTCCCTCCGAGGGCCATTGGGGTGATCCATCAAACTGCAAAAGCAAGTACTTATACTTTATCATGGATTATGAGCTATACACAAGCATTCTTTTCCTTTTTCTGAAAAGGGGCGGTAGGCCAAATAGATTTGGGAACCTGTGGCATAGAGGAAAGTCCTAGCTCACCCATGCAAACATGGGTGAACTAGAAAGAACGTTTTGTTCTCTCTTACTGAGATTTTAGGATTGTTTAGCACAGCTCCATCCAGTCTACCTTTAGGGACACAGGAGGACACTGTTCATTGATGTGCTTCCCCCACCCTAACTTCTCCCCTTTTGCTTTTCTCTGCACTCTTTATTTAGGAAATGTTTGTTGAATATGTTCTATGTGAGTAAACAACCAGGGAATAAGACAGAGTAACAAAATAACTAAACACATAAATTATGAAGGTATTACAAATTTTATATGTCAACTAGCTCCTGTATGAAAGCATAGGGGTGCAGTTCAAACTATCAAACAACCTAATGATGTTTCCTTAAGGGTGTGGCTTTTTCTATAAGAGAGACAGTGAGACTTCTTCTCTCTGGCACTTCACCCTCCCTGCTTGTAGGGCTCTCTCTCTGCCTGCCTTTAAGGGTGGTTCCTGTGGGCTGCCAACCTGGACAGCTGTTGGTACCCTGCCATGTTCCCACTGACCTTGGATTCACAGGACTCTGCATCCACCAGCCTGTTCCCTTAACCTGTCTTTGTCATCATTCTGCAGCAACACGTGACTAACGCAAGCTCCTATTAACATCAGACCCAGGGACTTAAGTTGGACTGGTTTGGGATGCTGTCTTGATAGAAGACTACTTCTTGATGCAAAGTTATACATTGATAAATATCCTGGCTTTGTTTCTCTAGAAAACATAGCCTAACATAAAGGGCAAGCCGCAAAGTATTGCTACTAGGGTTCTAGTTCATAGAGGTACAGTTTATTTCAAATACTTCTGAAGACAGGCCAGGTGATCGCCTTCTGTAAGTTCACAGCCTTGAAGATGCTATGGAAGGAGAAGTTCGATTCCATACACGCAGGGTCCCTATGTGACAAAAGCTACCTGATGGCCAAAGGGAGACATCAGTCAGTGTAAGACATCAAAAAAAAATTATTAAGGGTTCATGGGGAAGGAGAGGCTAAAAATGAAAAGCTAGTACTGGGGGCTCAAATAGAAACAGAATGTTTTGAAGATGATGATGACAACAAATGTACAAATGTGCTTGACACAATAGATGTATGTGTGGATTGTGATAAGAGTTGTACAAGTCCCCAATACAGTGATTAAAAAGAACAAATAAACAAAAGTATCTTTTCCAACTAACTCCCCCTACCCCCCAAAAAGCTACCAACAACAATATGTGGACAGTGTGTATGAACTTTGCAGAATTACAAAGCAGAGAAGGGAGTTAGAGGGGCCAGGTTAACGTGGGCGTGGGTGTTGATATTTAATTAAGCAAAGGGTTGGGTGGGAGGAGGAGGCTTAGGTAGATGGCACAACCCGTGCTAAAGGTCTGAATGGGAAGACGGCCTGGAGCACCGAGGACACAGAGAAGCGGGATCAGCAGCGTGGATTCGGGAACTGTCCTGATTAAATCAAGGAGCCCTGGAGACGTCACGAATACACGTTGGGCTGTAACCCGCAAAGTCAGCAGTTTGAAACCACGAGCTGTCTCGTGGGTGATGGAGGAGGTTTTTGCCTCCGGTGAAGAGCTGCAGTCTCAGAAACTCGGGCTGTTTTTGGGAGTCGGCATCCACTCCGTGACTGTGAGCTTGAGTTAATTAAGTCAGGCTTCTAGAGAAACCCGGAGGATTAGCTTGTTTTGGAACCTCAATCAATGAAAGAACTCAATGTGTATGACATCTAATACTTTCCCTGATTTTTTAATTAAAAAATTTGATATTATTTCTCAAAAATATTTGTCAAAAATTTTTTTGATAAAAGTGATAACAGGCTGAGCCCCGGTGGCGTGGGGTTGTGCGCGGGACTGCGGCCCACTGGGATGGAGGTTCAATTCCGGCTCCCAGGAGCAAAGGCTGGGCCTCCTACTCCCACCACCTGAGGGCAGTGATGCCTAAAAAAAAAAAAAAAAGTGATAACAGAATTTGCCATTCAAGCCATTTTGGTGTGTGTAACTCAGTGGCATGAGTGATATCCACAGTGTTGGGGGTGCTGTCACCGTGTTTCCTGAATGTTTTCATGGTCCCAAGTAGACACTGAAAACCCCCTAAGCAATAGCTGGTCCTGGTAACTACCAGTGGACTTTCTGTCTCTGTGCACTCGCCAATTCCAGACAGTTCATCTAAGTGGGATCACATCATCTCTGTCCTTTGTGTCTGGCTTATTTCACTTAGCACCAGGGTTTCAAGGCTCTTTGCTAACCTGAAGTTAATCACCCTACTTTTGAATATCTCAGTGCTGCTTATCCAATTTGTGGCCTGCTCCTATCACATTAAAGAGGGCAACATTAAAGAGGGTGACCACAGACAGAATATGAAGAATATCACCAGCCCCTATGTATGACCTATTTAATTCGAGAGCTCTCTGGCGCTCAGCTTAAACAAACCCTATTACAACTACCCATGGAATCCTTGCGTCAGCACTTTCTGCGAATTGTGTGTCCTGGATTGTGAAATCCTGGCAGGCCACTCCTCATTAGCACCTTCAAAGACAACCGTGAGAAGGGGAAAGCGCAGTCCTTTGGACTATTGTTAGAAAGCAGCAAAAAGCAGTCCTGAACTACCTGCAAAGGCATCTATGCTACTACCTTTAAAAAAATTGGGCTCTAATTAATATAGCATTCAACTAAATAGTTCAATCCTATCAAGAAGGTTGTGCAGTTATGGAAACATTTGAAACATTTTCCACCTTTTCATGCAGACACCACCCTAAAGAGAAGCTGTTCTGAAGGGAACAGAGGCTCGTTAACCCCTTCCATGCACTAAACCGTGTGACTGGGCACTTTATAGTTGACATTTCCTATCATTCTGGAAAGGGGCTGTATTAGTCTGGGTCGACTAGAGAAACAAATTCAGAATCACGCATATGTGTATAAGAAAGAGGTTTTATAACAGCAATCAAATATTGAGAGAACATCCCAGCCCAGTCCAGAGCAAGACCCTAAGTCCGATATTAGCCCATATGTCCAATACCAATCTACAAAGTCCTCTTCTAACTTGTGAAACACATGGAATGATGCTGAATGCAGGAAGCTCACAGGCCAGTAGGAGAGAAGTCTTGTGGAACCAGTGGCATCATAAGCATCTCAGCACTGGCAGGGGTCTCCACATGGCTTCTCTGGCTCCAGAGGCCTGGCTCATCAGCCTCTCTCCAGATGTCTTGTCCAGAGGGGTGTCTCGCAGGGAGTGAGTGGAGAGAGAGAGTGTCCCCTTCCTCCAAGGAGGAAGACAGGAGTTCCCAGAATCCTCAGGAGAAGGCCATGCCCACACAGAAGCCTCATTGGTTATATCCTGATTGACAGGCTAGACTCCACCTCATACACTCTTAATCCTCAAATCGACACCCGATTACGTAACTACCACAGAGGCCTACACCACCACCCCCGTGAGCAGTGGCCCTGGAGGCAATTCTGAGTCTGATGATGCCTGTCAGGGGGACTGCTTCAGAGGGGTTTCAGGGGCTCTGCTCTTTCTAGGAAGCCTGTTGGTATAGGGTGTAGGGTTAGTGTAGGGTGTTACACGTTGGCCTGTGATTCGCAAGTTCAGCAATTCAAAACCACTAGCCGCTCCTTGGGAGAAAGAGGATGTTTTATACTCTCGTAAACATTTCCCATCTGTGAAATTCAGAGGAATAGTTCTACCCTGTATAATAGACTCTGAGTTGAATGAGTCAGCACTGGCTTGATGATGGTGAGTTTTTTCAGTGAGTGCTCATTCTGAAGCAGGGGACCTGATCTTTCAAGACAGCTCTGAGCTGGTTTGAAGCACCTACCAAGCGGCCAGGAGCCAAGTGCTTCACCATGTGTGTCTCCCAGGGACTCCTTGGAACTGGGAACTTATTTTACAGGACCAAAGAAACCAGGGGTAGCTGAGCCAGGAGAGCAGTGGAGTGGGGATTCCAACCTGGGCCTGAGAGGTGCCAGGGTCTTGCCAAGGCTGGTCTGTCAAGTGTTGGTGTGGAGGACCCACCTCCCTTGCCTCTCGTGTCACGGTACGTGTGTTCCAGGACCCTCTGAGCTGGCATCCCTAGCCCAGAAAGATGACAAGTCTGGGGGCGCCTGAGGCTGAGCTCAGCCTTGCAGAGAAGAAGCTGACCCCGAAGGCCATGCATCCATGGATTTCTGCGTCTCAAGTCACTGCTGAGGGCAGCCAGGCCCACACCATACCGACTTGTCTGACGTCTGAGTTCTAGGACCTTCACAGTCTTTGCTCTGATTCCCAGTTCTCTGGACACTTCTTGTCCTGGTCTGTACTCAGAAGTCTCTGTGGAGAACCTGTCTACTGGCTTGCCAATTCCACAACTGTGGGCAGGGGCCTGGCCAATCAGGGCCTAGGCCCTGTGCTTGAGTTGCAGCTGGAAAGGAAACGAGGTGGTCCTGGGGGCCTTGACAAAGACACCTGTCAAGCTAAGGTCTCTGCAGCTGCCCAGAAAGAGTCTGAGACACCGGCAAGCCGAGTGTTGGCATTACTTTGGCACTGTGGACTGCAAGTGGGAAAGTAAGTCCCTCTGGCTAAGCGTGCTGACAACAGGCCAGTAGCTGCCCGTGTGCCAGGGTCATGTCCCTAGTGATCAACCCATCCACAGGAGGCCAGACAGCCGTGCTCAGCCTGGCAGTTACACCTGATGGCCGCCAGCTGTGCCAGGCGATCCAGCCAAGATCAATCTCAGATGTGGGCAGAAGAGCCAGGTCGTTGTCTGGGCTCATACCAGCAGAGGTTAGATTTCTCTCTTGGGTCCCAGAATGCCTCTAGCTTCAGCAGATACTGGGCTGGGCATCCGCCCCAGGAGGCACAGACGCCTGGGTCCGCCCTGTCTCCTGGGTTCTAGTCCTGGGGATCAGGCCAGAGCTGGCTCACAGCAGGTCTGGGACCTCCCACGCCTTCAATGGGCCCTTGCTGGACTCTGAGGGACTGAGACCGCCTAGAAGCCTGGCTTTGGTAGTGCTCCCTCAGCCAATGTCTCCGTGGGATCAGATGCGGGGCTTTGATGGTTATCACAAACCAACCTCTTTTCTGGGTTGCCATTTGGCTGCCAGACAACCGAACCTTGCTGCCCAGGGTTCCCACACTGCTGTGCATAGTCCAAAAATCTATCTAGCATGTTTGAGGTAAAGCTGATCTCCATCACTTGGCCATCTGTGCAATATCTTAACATTAACCATGGGGGGTTGCCCATGCATTGACATCTATATGTTGTGAAATGGATATTAAACACGATGAATCCCAGAATGGCTTGTGGTGTGTTTACTTAAAGAGATAAGACGATTTACATCTGAATCCTCATGAGGGAGGGAAACATTGAAGTGTAATAAGAAAAAGGTGGTAAAAGCACATACCATGCTCTCTGCACATTTGCAGAAATATTTGCGCATTTAAGAGACCAACTCCTTTAGAAGTATTTTTTACAGAGTTCCAAAATGTTACTTATAACCACCAGGGCATTTCTACCTTTGGACTCAGGACCCGTTGGGAATTTTTGCTGAGTCTTCCTTTCTCGTTCTCCCGCAGGAGCTTGTCTGCCCAGCGTCAGCCAAACTCACTTCTCCCTGCTTTGTCTTGAGGGCGCTCTCCCCCAGGAATCTCCTGGAAGAGGCGTCTTTGATAGACTTCTCACTCTGGAGTTCATTCAGGCTCTTGGCTCCTCACTTCTGAGATTGACTTCATCGTGGAGACATCTTAGCTTATCTCAGGAAGCTAAGAGCTCATTCTACCACCACCAGATGGGTCCTCTCCCCTTTCTGCTGTCCTGGTCACTCATATTGATCTCTTTGCCCACTTCACTGCCTCTGTCCTTCCTCTCACCCCTCCATCCCCACCGTCTTTACCACACTGCCGAGAAACACCAAACGAGTGAGGGGACCAGTCCCCCACTCCCATTGTTCATCAGATAATCTCCAATATCTTACCTTATAGTCAGGTTTCTCCAGGGTCTAGATGTCATTTGTCTTTCTGAGCCTGTATTTATTTCTTAAATTGCTATAAGAAAATACCACAAATGGAGTGGCTTATAGGCACAGACATCACCCAGTTGCTAATGTGTCATACTGTGGTGTCTTCTCTGTGGCTGTGATGTTGGAAGCTATGCCACTGGTATTTCAAAGGCCAGCAGGGTCACCATGGTAGACAGATTTAGGTGGATTTTACAGTCTGAAGGGTCTAGTTTGCCTCTCCACCTTGAAATGAACTGTATATTTAGTTGTCACCATCAAAGAAGACCCCTATGGGCAGGGGCAATGCTTGATGCTCACTTAGGATTTTGGGAATCTCACTGGTCTCTGGAAGATCAAGTCAGAAGATAACTGCAGCCCACTGGGACGGAGGTTCCATTCCAGCAGGGGGGCTGTCCTCTACTCCCATCACCGGAGAGCAGTGATGCCCCCCCCCCCCCAAAAAAAAGTCAGAAGAAAAAAGTCCAGTTTTACCTTGAATGCCCACCCCATCAATGACCAAGAATTCTCTGAAGTTAACAGTTAGATTACTGTCATAGTCATTGAGTTTTCTAAAGAAACAGACCCAGTGATATGTAGTGCATATACTTATATGATGATACTTATGTATGTGTCTGTCTATCTATCTATCCATCCCTCCACCTATTATCTATCAATCATCTATCTATCTTTACTAAATAATTACTCACATAATTGTGGTGGGTTAAGTCAAGTGGTAGGTTAGAGCCTTCTGCAGGCTTTTGCCCCAAGAGGCATAGACCAGGTAACAAGAAAACTCCAAAATGAAGGGAGAGAGTCATATCAAAATACCTCTTTGTAGGCTGAAGAAAACACTAGGGAGTGACCCTCTTGACTGATGGATTGATTGCATTATACTAGACTACATGGTGTGAAGTGATTACATTATATTATATTATGGAACAGCACCTACTCTAGTATTGAGTCATTTCAGTAGAAACGAGAGTCTAGCCAAGATGATTCATAGAGTTAGCCATCCTAGGTCTATGCAGAAAACTTCGGGAAAGGGGAGAGAGTCTCCACAATTTCAAAGCAGAATTTTACCCTCAGAATTCAGGGCTAACATGGACTTTTACATAGGCTGTTTAAAGGCCATCTGTGAGAAGAAAAATGATTAGATATGTGTGAGTAGTGTATATAAATCTTAGTTCTCAGAATCAAATGATTATATAGGTTCTTTAATTGTCTTAAATTGACCTTTTTTTCTTTCAAATTTCTTGTGTATATGTATACTCATACTCATACCCACTGCCATTCTGCCAACTGCAAATTACTGCAGCCCCACAAGACTGCCCTGTGGAGTTCTGAGATGGTACCTCTTAAAAATATAATTTTATTGGGGTTCTCACAACTCTTTTTGTTCTTTTGGGGGGGCATCACTGCCCTCTGGTGGTGGTAGTAGGAGGCCCAGCCTGTGCTCCTGTGGAGCTGGAATTGAACCTCCATCCCAGTGGGCCGCAGTCCCGCGCACAACCACTACACCATGGGGCTCAGCCCTCTCACAACTCTTGTTACAAACCATGCATCAATTGTATCAGACATATATCCACACATATATTCCATCCATCGTTCTTTTCTAGACATTTACTTTCTATGAGGCCTTGAGTTTATCTCCTCTTTTTTCCCTCCCCACTCCGCTCTCTTGTAGCCCCTTGATAGGTGGTAGATTGTTAATTATTTTCAAATCTCACACCAACCGCTGTTTTCCTTCGCCTCTGGTTTCTGGGTGTGTGGTCAGGTGCCATTCATTGCAATCAGTGCCCCTCTCCCTCCCCATCTCTCCCCCACTTCCCCCTACTCTTCAGGTATCTCTGTTCCCATTCCTGTTCCTGGGTTCCCTGTGCCGTTTTATTTCTTACCTATACCTATGTACATGCTCCCATCTAGAGACTGTACCTCTTTTGTTTTGTGGGCATCCCTGCCTCTGGTGGTTGTGGACGCTACCCAGTGCTGCTCCTGATAGCCGCCGCTGGATTTGAACCCCCAAGTCCACGGGCCGCAGTCCCACACTTAACCACTTACGCCACCGGGGCTCAGTCCCGAGACTGTACCTCTTTATGGAAGTAGAACGCCTCATCGTTTTGAGTGGCTGACTTCTTGATTAGCAGCCCAACAAGCAACCACTCTGCCACCGATGACCCTGTTTGTGTGTGCCCATTTTTTTTTAAAGTTTATGGACATTTTTCATTATTTTAAGTTTGATTTTTTTAAACTTGTTTTAAAGCCTCCTTTGAGGATGGGTGATGTTAACTTGGCTATGCCATTGCTGATTATCAACACGAACACCATTGCTTTGAGAGATTTTATATAATCATCCTCCATTTTTACAATCTGATTTGATGAGCAAATCAGTCGAAAGGGGAAACACAAGGAATCCAGGACAGATGAACTCCTCAGGACCAGTGGTGAGAGTGGTGATACTGGGAGGATGGAGGGGAGGGGTGGGGAGGTAAAAAGGAGAACCGATTACAAGGATCTACATCTAACCCCTTCCCTGGGGGACAGACAACAGAAGAGTAGGTGGAGGGAGACGTCGACCAGTGGAGACATGATAAAATAGCAATAATTTATAAGCTATCAAGGGAGGGAAAAATGAGCTGATACCAATGGCTCAAGCAAAGAGCAAATGTTTTGAGAATGATGAAGGCAAGAAGTGTTCAAATGTGCTTGACACAGTGGATGGATGGTGATAAGATTTATATGAGCCCCCAATAAAATGATTTAAATTATTTAAAACAAAAAGTGAAAAAAAGGGGAGTTTCTTTGAAGTTATATGGACTGCATCTAAGATATATGTGTATGGATCTTCTAATAAAACTCCCTTTCTCTTATCATGTATCTATCGCTTCATTCTCTGACCTCCAGCTCTTGGGATGTGAAAGTCCCAGTCAGCGGCTTGACTAGCAGATTTGGGGTTTATCCAATCACATGAATCTAAAGCAGCCTCCAGTCTGATGCCTCAGCCACATGTTTGGGTCTTGCCCGCCTCCACTATTGCATGAGCCATTTCCTTGAAACGACTCTCTCAATCTATTTTTATATGTTGTTTACTGGTTTGGGTGCTCTAGAGAACCCAGCCTATAGATACAATTTATATATACATATGAAGGAATACCCCAACAAACCTGATGCTCTTTTTTTTTTTTTTGATATGAGGGTGATAGTGCATTTGGAGTTTGTTTTACCAGGTTAAGTTTTTTTATCTAGAGGCTCTGAAAAGATTGCATAATAGTGTGTGACAAAAAAGTCCTGGTTTGTGGCGGGTAGGACACTGGTTTGGCCATTATGACAATGGACTTGCTCATGCAGCCATCTCAGTGTGCCAGTTTGTGGCAAAAACAGCATGCCTCTTTTGTCCCACAAGCCTTACTCACCTGACATCATGCTGTGCAACTTCTTTTTGTTTCATGAATGCAGAGAGACATGAAAGATGAAGATAAAAATAAGGGAGGTGCAGTTAGCCATCCAAACAGATGAATATGAAAAATATTTCCTAGCATGGAATCACAGATTTGACACATATATTACACATAATACAGAATACTTTGAAGGTGATAAAGTTGCTTTGTAGAAAAAAATTTAAATACATAGCTTTGAAAGAAAAATTCTGGATTTGGGGGGATATCCTTTCTTACATATAAAATATATTCTGGCATTTTTCTGGGGGCATCACTGCCTCTGGTGGTCGTGGAGCTACCCAGCATTGCTCCCGAGAGCCGCCGCTGGATTTGAACCACCAAGCCCGCAGATTGCAGTCCCGCACTCAACCATTTACGTCACTGGGACTCAGTTCCACATTTTGCCATTTTAAAGTTTACAATTGATAGCCTAATTACACTTACCATACTTTAATGATGTACCACCATCACTATTGATTTCTGTGAACTTTTCAACATCCCTAACAGAAGCTCAAGACCCATTATGCATTACCTCTCCAATTACAACGCCCCTCCCCTCTGACTACCTTCATCTAGTTTCAGTCTTGATGAATCTGCCTGTTGCATATATTTTACATACAGGATCTCGTGCAGCGTGTATCCTTTTGCATGATTATTCTTATATAAAATAAATTGTGGATGTTTTCAAGATAGAGCCATTTGCAGCATATGCCAGTGCTTTAGGTCTAAGACTGCATATTATGCCATCACATGGATACCCCACATTCTCTGTGTTCTTTCATCTATTGGAAGACACATGGTAACATTGATCCTTAGGATTTAGGGCTGCATTTTATCAGTGAAAGAAAAAAACTCTCCATCAGTTCAGAGAAGGTCTCTGTTACCTCGGGCTGTATCTTGTCTTCTCGAGGGAAAGAGGGTCAGACTTGGCAAGGGCCACTTTCACCTTTTCTGCTGACATCTCCCTTCTGTCACTCTTCAGCGATGATCTGGGGTCTCTGAGTGCCGACCTCAGGGTCTCTTTGGGATGTTTTCAGGTGAACCCTGCTTGGGATGTGCAGGGACATTGGAGCGGCCCAACTGTGGGTGGCTTTGGAGTGGCTTTTGCATGGCCGTCTGGGAAGGCCTCGTCCATTTCTTTGGTAAGTCACTTGAAATGATTCCTGGTGACTGCCGGGCCTTACGAGCACCATCTCCCTTTATCCTCAGACTTTGGGACTCCATCATCTCACCTTAACAACATTTAGGATCTTGGTTCTTTCCCGTTTTTCCCCAACCAAATAAAACAAATCCTCTGCCTTTGCACAGATTCTTTCTTTCGGTGATTCAACGTTTATCGAGTAGAACTACTCCACAAGGGTTTCTCATCTGTAATCTTTATGGAAAGGGAGCCCTGGTGGCATAGTGGTTACAAGTTGGGCTGTGATCAGAAAGGTCAGCAGTGTGAACCCACTAACCCCTCCTGTAAGCAGTTACAGTCTCAGAAACTCACAGGGCCCTATGGGGTGGCTATGAGTCAGCATAGACCTGATGACAGTGATTGTGAAACTTTATGCAAGCAGATAGCCAGCCCTTTCTTCCATGATGCTGGAGGTTGTGTTTGAACAGCCTGTTAGTATGACAGGTAGTAGCTGAGAGGAAGTCATTGTACCAACCATGGACTTCTTGTGAAACACCCTTTAATTCCACTGTCGCAGATAGGAACAACAGACTCCAACCTTTGGAATTCTAACTGCTGTGAGTGCGACTCTAGTTCCCTAGGCTGTGGGGTGTGGTGCCTTCTCTGACACATGCCAGAGGAGACCTGGAGTGCAGGGGTCTGTGAGGAAGATGAAACTTAACACTGCAAAAGCTCGACCAAAAAATGACTTCAAGAACATTTGTATATGCTTTAGGTTTTCCCTTAAAAAAGGAGTTTTCTACATGGATCATGAATTACTTTTGTAATTAGGTGGAAAAGACCAAATCGATGATTTAAGAAAAAAAAACCTCATTCTGTTTTTGTTTTTAATGGAGTCCTTGGGTGGTACAACTACTTAAGCACTCAGCTAATGGCTAATTCAAATCAGAGGTGCCGTGGAAGAGGTGCCGTGGAAGAAAGGACTGGTGATCTCTTTCCAAAAGATCACAGCTGATGAAAACTCCAGGGAGCAAAGTTCTACTCTGACACACATGGGGTTGCTGAGTCAAGCTCAATGGCAACTGGTTTTTATTGATTTTTTAAAAAATTAGTTCATCCTTGGGCTGAGCCCTGGTGGCTTAGTGGTTGTGTGTGGTACTTCAGCCCACAGGGTTGACAGTTCAAATCCAGCAGCAGCTTTCCAGGAGCAAGGCTGGACTTCCTACTCCCACCAGGGCAGTGATGCCATACACACAAAACATTAGTTTATCCTTATCTGTGTTTGATTTGGATCTCCTTTTAGAGTATGGACTTGGATATAGTCAGAATTTTTTGGTTTAATTTTAATAAAAGCTCATGCTGAACAACTGACCATTTTTTCTGTCCATATTTTCTTGCTACTCACAGCTCAGGAAAGGCAAGGTGGACATTGTTTCCATCTTCATGAAACTTGTGGTTTTAGACATGGTGTGGATGGTTTAAGTCCAATTCTAAAAGTATAAATGCAAAACCAGCCCTGCTTACAGATTTCCTTCCTGTACTTGGTGCAGAGGGCCCCAGCCAAGAAGATACAGTGCACATATCTTGCAGGGCTACAGACAGTTCTTTTCGATGTTTCTGAGAGCAGAAGGAGGGGGAAATATGGAGGAAGGAGAACCATCACCTTGCAGGGAGGGTGTGGAGAATGAGCAGCTGAGCTGTCTCTGCTGGTCAGGGAGGGCTCGGTTCTACACTCAGCATCGGGGAGAAACGGGAGGGAAGATACAGACAAGGATGGGGGAGGCTGCTGAAGATACAGGTTTCTGCAGTATGGGGAGCCACTTTATCAATACAGTGCAGTAGAGTAAGTGCGATCACATTTATAACATTTTATTCCCCGTGCTAAAAATTGCGTTATGTTTTAGGTGTGGTTTTAGTTGTCATTTTCAATTACCTTTCCTTTTTCCCCATTTCTTTTCCTTTTTCCCTCTGATGTATAGACGCTTTGGAGCTTACAAGTACAGTTCCTGGGTTTGGGCCAACGCATTTGCGTCACGACTGACAACCACTGTCCTCATCCCTGCGTTGCCAGTGAGAGATTTATTTTCCCAAGGCTTAGATCTAGGCTGAGTGGAATATTTAATAGGGTTTCTGGTTTTTGTGGCTCAGCCTTCCCTTGCCTACCAGGCTGGCATAGGAGTCGACTGCCAAATCTTTGGGGTGGAGTTTAGTCTCATGGCTGATATTTCTACGTCAGTGCTGACCAGAAGCCAGGGGCAGTCCACAGCCCTTCCCCTTATGTGGCAATATGGAACGAAATCAGGGCCGCTCGTCTGGTGCCCTGAAGCAGGCCTCCTTGCTCTCCACTCAGCCCTTTCTGTCTTCCACCTCAACGAATAACGGAAACAGCTAAACCAGTTGCCATTTTGTTGACCCAACTCATGGCAGTTGCATGTGTCTCAGCACAGAACTGTGCCACATAGGGTGTTCGATGGATGATTTTTTTAAAAGTTGATTTTTATGCGTTTCTCTAAGGTGCCTCTGGATTGACTGAAACCACGAACTTTTTGGTTAGCGGCCAAGCACATGAACTGTTCACACTACCACAAACCCAGACAGTCTCAGCTCTGGGGATCCTGACCTATCAAAGGCAACCTGTACATAGAGCTCCTTGGTTCATTAGTTCAAGAATGACTATCTGACTATGTTGGTCGAAGCAGAGAGAAGCCCAAGGCTATTATCGTTCAACAGTTGATGAAAAAGAAAACCCCTCTCCATGGATATAAAATTGCGCAAACTCATTGCCATCGAGTCAATGTCAATTGACCGTAACCTTGTAAGACAGGGTAGAATTGTCTCTGTGGGTTTCCAAGACAGTGACTTTTTACTGGAGCAGAAAGGTCCATCTCTCTCCTTCCTAGTGAGGATAAATAAATGGAGGCTGAAAGCTACTGACAGACAACTCATTATTATGAGGGCCTCAAGAGAAAGATAACATGTTTAGAGAGAGAGAGAGAGAGAGAGAGAGAGAGAGAGAGAGAGAGAGAGAAAGCCATCTCAGAGAAACAGAGCTGCAGTTCTGTAGGTACTATAAAGATGTGGCCCTATCTGCACTGTCCAACCTCCATAACTTTCTGCTATTTGACAGTAAATCCCTCCCATTCTTTAAGCAAGTACTGCTGTGTTTTCAGTGACATGTCGCTAAAAGTTCCCCAATTGGAATTTTCTTCCCTATTTTATTTCCCACACAGTAGTCAGAGTGAGCATTTCAAACATAAAGTTGATCCAAGTTACTTTCACTTGAGTCTTTTTATTGGTTTCCTGTCCCAGTTAGGATACAATCTATATTCTGGGACTCTACGTCTGCTAATTATGGTATGTAGAAGCTGGGTGATTTTTCCTCTGCAGAGGAGAAGTATCATATTGACAGAATTCATAAAGACAATCATTTTAGAGCATGGGGAAATGACCATACACAGGCCGCAGCCTGGGAAGTTTCCTCAGGAAGACTGTCATTCCATGGATGGGAATGGCTTATGGTCTTCAGGACTGGAGGAAGCTTGTGGAGTGAACACTCACACTTTACTAGCTCAGCATGGTAGATTTGATTCAGGGAGAAAGGGAGAGCAGCATCCATTTAAAAGGGTGATGTGGGAAATAAGAACAAAACAGACAAAAAAGGGCATGTAATATGAGGGACCTTAAAAATTCATGGAACATTCCATTGTCTTTTGGTTTATCTTTTCTAAGAATATTTTGAAGGCCCCTAGTTCATGCTCCTCACATTCCTGGCTGATTGCCAAATGAGGCCGCTATGCAGGAGCCATCAGGAAGGGCAAAAGTAAAGGAAGATTAGTGGATGCACTGGACCCTTGAAAACATCCTGAACCCACTGAGAGCTTGGGCAGCAGAGGGTGAAGACTTACTGGCTTGAAGTGTCTAAGCATAATATTTCTTTGCACATATAATTGCCTGAATACAAAATTATGCTGGTGGTAGGAAATGCTTAGGAATCAAATGAGTAGAGACATCAAAAGCTGCCCATGGAAAGGGAGATAAATTTGCAGGCTGAACTGAAAGCTAATCATCTGCTTAAACCAATAACCCTTAGAAAAACAGAATCAAATCCATAATTGGTATAACACATCTACAATGTCTGGTTTTCCACTTGAAATTACTAGACATACAAAAGAAAAAGAAAATAGGTTTAATAGGTAGAGATAAAAACTACCAGCCAATAGAAACTAATGGTAGTCGGGCTCCGCTATTACAGTTAACAAACAAGGACTTCAAAACAGCTATTGAAAAACATGACCAATAAGGCAGCCACACTGCTGCTGGGTATTGCTGTGACACAAGCAGGAGCCTTAACATGAACAGACATATGCACTCTCATGTTCATTGCAGCACTGTTCATAAAAGCAAAAAGTTGAGAGCAGCCCAAATGCTCATTTGCAGGCAGGGTAAAACAAGTTTGGTACATACACAGAACGGAATACTATACATCGGTAAAAAAAATGATGAAATGACAAAACAGTTCATGACATGGATGGGTCTAGTGAACATGATGCTGAGTGAGGTTAGTCAATTACCAAAGGACAGATATGGTATGAGGCCACTTCTACAAGGATAAAAAACAAGACAACGACTTGCATAATGAAGGAAATCAATGGCAGGACGATGAAGCAGAGGCTAGAAGGTTTTCAGGTATCAACTTAGGTAAAGGGGAAGGTGGAAGTCGACAAAGGGGAGAAGAGAAACCAAGGGAGGGAGAGTGGGATAGAATATAGTGGTGATGATAGGGTATTGATGAATGGTTTGAAGGAAGTTCTAGAGCTTGAAAGTACACTCACTGAAATAGAACCATTTATGCAATGGATTTGATTGAGGCATCCAAAGAAAGAACTGTTGTATTTGATATGACAGAAATGTTCCAGTTCAACAATGAGGAAAACGTATCACAGCAAAACCACTAAAATCAAAGATAAGAAAAATTCTTGAAGAAGAAAAAAATCATAGCATTATACATATATAGAGACGTAAAATAGTATGATTTATTGCTGATTTCTCTTCCTCTGGTAGACCAATAATTATGATGTTGCTCCTCTCCATAGTATCAGACATAACTCTTACATTTTCTTCCGTTTCTCTTATGATCTAATTAGATTTTTGTTCACGTTTGTTAAAGTCTACTTGGCTATCCTCTAGGTCACTGGTGTGATTTTCAGCTCCCTCAAGTTGATTTGTGAAGTCCATGCGTCTGCTATTGGTTTTTGTTATCTTGTCCCTAAGTGCTTGTATTTCCCTTTGATGTATGGACTTTATCTCATCTATTCATTCATCACTTTTCTGTATTACTTCCCTCATATCCTGTATGACTCCAAGCAGCATTCTGAAACTTTCTTTCTGCGGCATATCAAGATCTGCTACTTTTATGCATGTCATTAGGTTCAGTATATCTTCTGCCATTGCCTTTTGCTTCTCCTGTTTTTTCATTGAGGTTGTTGGGGATGTTTGCTGTTTGCATTGTGTTGTTTTTGAGGAACCAGGCTAGAATTCCCCTGTAAGAAATTGGGCGGAAATACCCAGGTCAAGGGTGGGTGGGCTTCTCCAGCCTTGGCCTACACTGCACAGGGTGGGGCTCTCTCAGCTGGGTATAGCAGGCATAATTGCTTTAGGCTAAGGGTAGTGATCTGGAGGTCCACAATGTTGTGTGGCCTGAATGACCAGGAGGAACGAACACCAAGAAGCTAAGCCTGCTCAAACAGTGGCGGGACAGAGAAAAGTGAGGGGACCCAAAGTCACTACACAGCTAGAGCCCCGATCCCTGATCCCTGAGCGTGGGGCTGTAAGGGCTCGGTCTTTGCCCCGGGATGGCAGCAAGCTGTGACTCTGATGAGATAGAGGCCCTATGCAGGCTCCACTGTGCTAAGCCAAAAGCCCCCAGCCCCTCAAAAACCTGCGGATCCTTGCCTCCTTATCTTTGTGATGCTCCTCCTGCGATCCGGCAGTGCTGAATTTCTCTCCCAGTTTCCCTCCTGGGCTGATCTCTGCTGAGTTCCTCTGGTGATCGTGTCACTCAGTTGCCATCTTTATCGCTGGTTCTCAGAGTCAGAAGAAGGTCCAAAGGCATCAGACCTGTGGCTTTCAACCTGCGCGTTGCAATCAATCCCTTTTGGGGGTTGAGCAATCCTTTCACAGGGATTGCCTGATTCATAGCATTAGCAAGACTGCAGTTGTGAAATAGCAACAAAAATAATTTTATGGTTGAGGCGGGGAGGGGGTGGGGTTGCACCACAACATGGGGAACTCTATTAAAGGTTCACGGCATTAGGAAGGTTGAAAACCACTGCCTTAGAGTAGCATATTCAAAATACTGGGAGATAGGGCTGAGCCCCAGAAGTGGAGTGGTTGTGTGCAGGACTGCAGCCCACTGGGATGGAGGTTCAATTCCAGCAGCGGCTCCACAGGAGCAAAAGGATGGGCCTCCTACTTCCAGCAAAAGGATGGGCCTCCTACTTCCACCACCAGAGGGCAGTGATGCTCTCCCCCCAAACCCCCAAAAACAAAAACAACAACAAAACAAAATACTGGAAGATAAAACAAACAAGTCATAACCAGTGAAACCCTCTTTCAAAAATGAAGACAAAATTAAAAGCATTTCCAGATTTAAACAGACAAAATGGGAGAAATATTTGAAAGCAGACTTGCACTACAGGAATTGCTAGAGATAAACGATATCGGGAGGAATGTTAGACAGGGTTCTCTAGAGAAACAAAACCAGGACACTAATAATTATATATATGTACATATATATAGATAGATAACATAAAAACAAGCAGTTAATTAATCTATAAAGCAGTACAAATGGCTCAGTGCAACTCACTACCATGATACAGCTAACACACTGACAGTCTTTCAAATTTTGAGGGCTATCAGTTTGTCCTCTGAAGAGCAATTTAGGCTATCTAGCCACAGGGAGCAAGATAACAGGGTCCGACAGTCCTTAGCTCAAGATTTGTATATTCTAGTAGTGTGGTGAAGCAGGTCTCGAAGGAACCTCACATTACAGTGACACAGTCCATGGGTTGGGTGCCCCACAGGTAGTGTAGCTTGAAAATGGAGGCACAGAACAAGCAAGGCAGCTGCACACTGGTCCAATGATCAAAGAGCAAGAAAGAGGAAGGCGAGGCTGCCGAGCCATTTATCTCTCCACCTTTCAATTAATCTCACGTATGTTCATTGGCCATGGTCACACAACAAATCTGCTGTCACAATCCACCACTTGCCAACTTGACACCTGTATACAATTCTTTAACCACATATAATTTCCACATATAATTAATGAAATCACTCTTATGCTTAATAGCAAACATCTGTCATACATATAGTGAAAACACAGTGAGACCAATTGTATCTAATATATCATACATGAACAAAGGAAAGATATCAACAAGTACATATGAAGAAAATACACTGGCAATCACAAATCTCGCTTTTGCAATTGATCACATGGTTGTAACTGATAGGTAAAGCTACCTTTTTCTTCTATGCATTCTGTATTACCATTGCCCTTGATAAACTCCTCAGTTGGCTGCGTTTTTTTTTTGCCTGGTGGGGTGACCCAGGCCTTCATTCCTGAGGAGTCTGACATTAAACGTCCTGTCAGGATTGGGTTGCTGTAATTTACTATTTGCCTTAATCACAGGACATGGTAGCACTATGAGACGGCCTATGGGATCTTCTGGATTCCAGACATATTTTTCTTTACTTTCATTATGTAGGGCCAGTCCAATTTCTCCTTGGTAACCAGGATCAACCACACCACTCAGTACAGTGACACCCTTCCTGATCAGTTAACTCAAAGGCATGAAAAGCCCAAAGTGGCCAGGGGGCCTTCTCAGCTGCCAGTTTAGTGGAATCCGTGCTGTGTTTCCAGATGGGAGATTTCCTTCCTTCTGGACCAG
Source organism: Nesogale talazaci (assembly GCA_004026705.1). Lineage (NCBI taxonomy): Eukaryota > Metazoa > Chordata > Mammalia > Afrosoricida > Tenrecidae > Nesogale > Nesogale talazaci. The sequence goes on along the minus strand of PVJH01022127.1, from coordinate 17,674 downwards.
GACCTCCAGGCCCGAAGCACACAGGGTTACAGGGACAGGAAGCAAAAATGCTGCAAGTGGGTCACTAGGACTAATAGTGAAGGGTGCCACTCCAGCTTCCACCCCTTGGTTCCTGGACCCATGAATTCTGGCTATTGAAGAAACAGCACCATACATTGGCCACTGGTTTAGAGCATATATAGCTTCCTGGAGAACACTGCTGGCACCATAGTTTTTTTTTTTTTTTTTTTTGGCATCACTGCATAGTTGTGTTTTTAGGAGCCCATTCCAGTTGCTTCAGAATGATGAGGAACATGACATGACCAGTGGATTCGATGGACACGGGTCCATTGCCACACTGAATTTGCTGTGAATTGAGTTCCTTGATCTCAAGCAATGCTATGGTGGACGAAGCATTCTGTAAGTCCACGGAAGGTAGTTTTGGCAGAAGCATTGCATGCAGGGAAGGCAAATCCATATCCATTGTAGGTGTCTATTCCAGTAAGAACAAAGCACTGCCCCCCTCCATGATGGAAGTGGTTCTATGTAATGAACCTTCCATGAAGTTGTTGGTTGATATGCCTGATGAATAGTCCTCTATCTTGGACTTAATATTGATTTCGGCAGCTGGGAAGTGGGGCATCAGAGTGGCAGTGGCCTAATCAGCTCTAGTGAGTGGAAGTCTGTGATGCTGTGCCCATGAATAACCTCCATCCGTACCACCATGTTCACTTTGCTCATGTTCCCATTGGGCGACAACAGGAGTGGCAGAGGAAAGAGGAGGACCAGTCTCCACAGTGCAAGTCATGTTATCCACTTGATTGTTAAAGTTCTCCTCTTTAGAGGTAACTCTTCGGTGAGCGTTTACACAAGACACAATTACCTTTATTTTCTTGGCCCATTCAGAGAGATCCATCCACATACCTCTTCCCCACACCTCCTTGTCACCAACTTTCCAATCATGTTTCTCCCAATTCCCAGATCTGAGCCAGTTTACAGACTCACTCCCGTTGAATGAGGGGAAGGCCAGGCCCTTTTGAAGGAGGATCCTGCTATATCACTGAAGGTTTATACTGTTAGTCTTTCTTCTAACTTTCCCCAAAGGGACCTGCAGCCTTTTACAAGAGTGAGTGTTCATTGAGGGAAAGGAAACAATCAAACTTTTCAGGGATTACTGGATCCTGACTCTGAACCGACACTAATTCCAGGAGACCCAGAGTGTTTCAAAGGCCTGTTAGTCAGAGAGAAGACTTATGGAGGTCAAGTTATCAATGGAGTTTTAGCTCAGGTGCCTCTCATTGTGGGTCCAGTGGACTCCCGAACCCATTCTGTGGTTATCTCTCCAGTTCCAGAATGAATCATTGGAATAGACATACTCAGTAAGTGGCAGAACTCCCCTACTGGGTCCCTGAAATGTGGAATAAAGGCTATTATGGTAGGAAAGGCGAAGGGGACACCATTGGAATTGCCAGTGCTTAGGAAAATAGTAAACCAAAAGCAGGACTACATTCCTGGAGGAATTGCAGAGATTAGTGTCACCATCAAAGACTTGAAAGATACAGGAGTAGTGATTCCTACCACATCTCCTTTTAGCTCAACTATTTGTCTGTAAAGAAGACAGATGGATCCTGGAGACTGATAGTGGATTATTGTAAGCTTAACCAGGTGGTGACTCCAATTGCAACTGCCATTCCAGATGTGATTTCATTGCTTGAGTAAATTAATACTTCTCCTGGTATTTGGTATGCAGCTACTGATCTGGTCAATGCCTTCTTCTCAATACCAGTCTTGAAGGACCACCAGAAGCACTTTGCCTTCAGCTGGCAGGGGCAACAATACATTTTCACAACTCTTGGCACAACAAACCCAACTACCTATCACTAAAAGTAACTTGTATTGTATCTCAGGTATCTAAGAAAGAATGAAGAACTCGCACACACAAAAATGGAAACATGGGTAAATCCAAAATATTAACCTATACTTCTCATTTCTTCTTTTAATTTATTTAAAAGATATGTGACTAAACCAAGCAAAAGAACTCTGGTGGCATCGTGGGTTATGGATATGGCGTAGAGCGTTACGAAACCACCAGCCCCTCTGTGGGAGGAAGATAAGGCTTTCTACCCTGGCAAGAGATAGTCTTGGAAACCCACATGGGTGGTTCGAGCCTGTCTTATAGGGGCACCATGAGTCAGAATTGACTTGGCAGGGAATTGTTTTTTTCACCAAGCAGTAATTGTAATGCTACCTATATAGTTAGATTTTAACATATGCAGAACGAATCCATGAAGGTATGACAATGATAGCACAAAAGGAATGGAACTCTAGTAATGTGCTATTTCTTATATTTTATTGGGAGTAAATACTAACTTGAGATAGATTTTTAGAATTTAATGAGGTGTATTGTAATGCTTCGGAGAAAGGGGAGGCTTTGTATGCACATAAAGACACAGGGTAGTTCTCCCTTGTCATACAGGCGTGCAGAGGATCGGAATCAATTTGCTGGTAGTGAGTTTGGTCGTAGTATTGTGATTCTTAGGCAAAGCACAAAAGTAAGGAAAATAAAAGTAGACAAAAAGTCAATATGAGAATTTAAATGGAATACTGAAACATGCATGCTTAACAGAAATTAGGTATAGGAGTACAGTACTTCAAAGGAGAAAGAGAGAGATGAGGCAAACAGAAAACAAATAGCCAAGTTGCATACAGTCCTATACCCATGGTCATGAGTAGGGACCCCAGTCAAAGCACAGAGATTGTCAGGTTGGGTATTAAGAAAGCGACAACTGTATGTTGTTTATAAGAGATTACTTTAAATTTCAAGGTACAAGTAATTTAAAATAAAGAGGTGGAAATACATTTATGTTATAAACATATCAACATTAATCATAAGAGAGATAAATGCTATTAGTACAGACAAAGTAGGCTAATTTAGAATGGTAAAAGAGTTCATGTAACAGTATGAAATTTCAAAATTACAAATGTGCTTACACCCAATAAAATAACCCCAAAGTACATATAGTAAAAACTGAAATAGTTGGAAGTAAAAATGGAAAATGTCATTTATAATTGGATATTTCTTTTTTCAATAATTGATAAAACAAGTAGAAAAAAGAAATTTGTAAGAATCTAGAAAACTTGAATATCATTATGAACCAGAATGATTTAATTGACACCTTACAGAATTAATTTACTTAATAGCAGAATACCTATACTTAAAAAAATTAAGGGACTGAGCCCTGGTGGCATAATGGTTGTGTGTGGGACTGTGGCCCACTGGGTTGGGGTTCAAGTCCAGCCGCAGCTCTCCAGGAGCAAGGCTGGGCCTCCTACACCCACCAGAGGGCAGTGATGCCAAAAAAAAAATTAAGTGTTCACAAAGTGAGACATATTCTGGTAAGAAAAAGTCAACACATTAAAAAAATTTAAATCATACAGAGCATGTTTTTTGATAACAATGAAATTAATGTAGAAATCAATAATAGTATGAGAATCTCAAAATATAGGGGAATTAAAGAATATAATTTTAAATATTATCAACAGAGATCACAAGAGAAATTGGAAAATTTACTAAATGAAATGAAAATGAGAGTATAATATACTCAATTTTATGGTTAGAGGACAATATACATTTTAAATGCTTGTAAGAAAGATCTAGGGCTGAGCCCCGGTGGTGTAGTGGTTGTGCGCAGGACTGTGGCCCACTGGGACGGAGGTTCAATTCCAGCAGTGGGGCTGGGCCTCCTACTCCCACCACCGGAGAGCAGTGATGCCCCCCCCCAAAAAAAAAACCCCAACCCCCCCCCCAAACAACAACAACAACAACAACAACAACAACAACAACAACAACAAAGAAAGATCTGGCCCGCGGACCCTGCCCCAGCAGCGGAACCCCTATGGTCCCGCCGGGTTCCGGGCGCCGCACCGCGCGAGCTCCGGCCTAGAGTCAGGACGCCGCCACACCGAGATGGCTCACCAGGACCCGGGGAGGGGAGGGGGGCATCAGCCCTCTCCAACAAATGGTGGCCTCGGGCCCTGGAGCAGTGGTCACCTCCCTCTTCATGACGCCCCTGGATGTGGTGAAGGTGCGCCTGCAGTCCCAGCGCCCCTCGGGGGCCACCGAGCGGAAGCCGCCCTCTGGATTCTGGAGCGTCGCCCACACCCAATGCAAGTGTCTCCTGTACTGCAACGGTGTCCTGGAGCCCCTCTTCCTGCGCCCTCACGGGGCCCGCTGCGCCACCGGGTTTCACGACCCCACCTGGTTCTCGGGCACCACGGATGCCTTTGGGAAGATTGTGCGGCACGAGGGTGCCAGGAGCCTGTGGGGTGGCCTCTCAGCCACCCTAGTGATGACCGTGCCGGCCACTGCCATCTGCTTCACCTCCTCTGACCAACTCAAGACCTTCCTGTGTGACCGTGCCGTGACCCCTGACCTCTATGCCCCCATGGTGGCTGGCACTCTGGCCCGCTCGGGCACTGTGACTGTGGTCAGCCCCTTGGAGCTGGTGAGGACGAAGCTGAAGGCTCGACATGTGTCCTATCGGGAGCTGGGCGCCTCTGTGCAGGCCGCAGCGGCTCCGGGCGGCTGACGCTCCCTGTGGCTGGGCTGGGGGCCCACTGCCCTGCGTGACTGCCCTTCTCAGCCCTGTACTGGTTCAACTACGAGCTGGTGAAGAGCTGGTTGAGTGGGTCCAGGCCAAAGGCCCAGACATACGTGCGCATCAGCTTTGTGGCTGGTGGCATCTCAGGAACGGTGGCAGCTACCCTGACCCTGTCCTTTGATGTGTGAAGATTCAGCACCAGATCGCGCTGGGCACAGTGGAGGCTCTGAGAGAACTCCTGGTGTAGTGGTGTGTGTCGGGCCACTAACAAAAAGGTCTTCCGTTCAAAACCATCAGCTGCTGTGCGGGAGAAAAATGAAGCTTTCCAGTCCCATGAAGAATTAGTCTCAGAAACCCAAGGGGCAGTTATACCCTGACCTATTGGAATCAACAATATGGCAGTATTGTTTTGTTGTTGCTAGGATATGACACCCTTCCCCCACCCCAATAGCATTAAAACAATAAAATTTTGTTAGGTGCCTTCAGGTCAGCTCTGACTCACAATGACCATGGGCAGCAGAATAGACATTGCCTGGTCCAACACTAGTCTCACAATCATTGCTATGTGGGAGCCACTGTATCAATCCATTTCATTGGGGGAAGGGGGTTTCCTTTTTTTGCTGACCCTCCATGTACAAGTATGACTTTACCAGTATGACTTTCGCCTCCAGTGACTGGTCATTCCTAACATGTCCAAAGTTCTTGGAGACAAAGCCCCACCATGCTCACTTCTTCTTCTTCTTCTTTTTTTTAAATCACTTTATTGGGGCGCATACACCTCTTATCACAATCCATATATACATTCATTGTGTCAAGCACATTTGTACATTTGCTGCCATCATCATTCTCAAAGCATTTTCTTTCTACTTGATCCCCAAGGAGCATTTCGCCTGCACTTCCTCTGAGACAGGTTTGTTTGTTCCATGGTACCTTCAGTATCCCTCACCAACACCCTAATTCAAGTGCATCTATCTCTCTCCTGCCTTTCTTCTTAATAGGCCAGCTTTTGCAGCCTATGAGGCACCCCCCCATCCCTCAAACTGAAAGGCTTGCTGTTTAATCCTTGAAGGAGACCTTTTGTGCAGATGCTCTCAACGCAATCCTTTGGTTTCTTGACTGCTGCTTCCATGACTGCTGATGGTGCATCCAAGTAAAACGAAAGGCGGACAACTCCAGTCTTTCTTCTGCTGTGGCTGATATTGCTCATTGATCCACCTATAGGGTTTTATTTTCTGGATGCTGGGATGTAGTTCATAACGCAGTCTTTGCTCTTTATCAGTAAGTGCCTCGGTTCCTCTTGTCTTTCAGAAGTCAGGCTCTATTCTCTATAGACCACAAATTGTTAGTGAGTCTTCCTCCGTTTTCATTCTTAGTTCTTCTTCAGATAGTCAACTTCTTGAAGTGTTTGCTCAGCAGATAGATTGAGCACATATGGTAAAAGGATGTGACTCTGATTTGAACCCATACTATATCCCTTGTACTGCTCAAACGATTGCATGTACAGCTTTTGATACAGGTTTCACATGTGCACAATTCCGTGCTCTGTAACACGCATTTGTCTTGATGCTATCCATAATTTGTTAATGCCTTTGCATAGTCAGTAAAACTCAAGTACATGTCTTTCTGTTATTCTCTTGTTCCCACCAAGATTCATCTGCCACCAGTAAGGATCTCCCTCAATCCTTGTTCTCTTCTGAATCCAGTGTGAATTTTCAGTCAAAGCCAAACAGAACACACCCCAGAAAACTCACCAATTTCACTGCCACCAAGTCAATTCTGATTCAGCATTTCCCTGAAAATGTACTACTACAACTATTTAAAAATTATCTTAAGCAATATTTTACTTGGGCTTGATATTATGCTATAATTTCTATGTTATATTGGATCATCTTTCTTTGCATTGGGCACTAATATGAATCTCTTCCAATTGGTTGGCTAGGCATCTGTTTTTCAAATTTCTTAGCATAGATGTTGCATTCCAATGTTGCATTCGTTTGTGAAGACATCTTAGTTCCTGGAACCTTGTTTTTTGCTTGTGCTTTCAGTTCAGCTTGTATTTCCTTCAATGATATTGATTTTTTGCTACTTCCCAAAATGGTTAGACATCAGCCAATTCTCTTATTTTTTATTTTAAAAATCATTTTATTGGAGGTTCATGTAACTCTTATCACAATCAATACATCCATCCATTGGGCCAAGGACATTTGTACGTTTATTGCCATAACCATTCTCAAAACATTTTCTTTCTACTTGAGCCCTTGGTATCAGTTCCTCATCCCCCCCTACCTTCCCCATCCTCCCTCCCTCATGAACCTTTGATAATTTATAAATTATTATTATTTTGTCATGTTTTACATTATCTGATGTCTCCCTTCACCCACTTTTCTGCTGCCTGTCCCCCAGGGAGGAAGTTATATGAAGATCATTATGATCACTTTCCCTTTTCTCCCCCACCTTTCTCTTATACTCCTGGCATCACTACTCTCACTATTGGTCCTAAGGGATTTATCTGGTCTGGATTACCTGTGTTTCAAACTCCTATCTGTACCAGTGTACATCCTCTGGCTTATCCAGATTTGTAAGGTAGAATTGGAATCATGATAGTGGTGGGGGTGGGGAGGAAGCATCTAAGAACTAGAGGAAAGTTGTATGTTTCGTGATTGCTATGCTGCACTATGACTGGCTTGTATCTTCCCTGCAATCCTTCTGTAAGGGGATGCAGAGTTGCCTACAGATGAGTTTTAGATCTCTACTCCATCCTCTCCATCCCCAATTCACATTGGGTATGATTTTGTTCTGGGTCTTAGATGTTTGATACCTGATCTAATCGACACCTCGTGATCACACAGGCTGATGTGCTTCTTCCATGTGAGCTTTGTTGCTTCTGAGTTATATGACTTCTTGTTTATCTGCAAGCCTTTAAGACCCCCAGGTGCTTTATCTTTTGATAGCTTGGCACCATCAGTTTTCTTCACCACAATTGCTTATGCACCTGTATTGTCTTCAGCGATCTTGTCAGGAAAGTGAGCATGATGGAATGCCAGTGTAATAGAACACAGGGTTCTTGCATTCAGGGAGTACTTGAGTAGAGGCCCAATGTCCATTTCCTATCTTAATACTAAACCTATAAATATATGCACATAGATCTATTTCCCCATCATCATATATAAATATATTTACATATAGACATTCCTGAACTTAGATCTCCATAAGCACCCTTTGCATCCAACTTCCTTTTTAAATTTTTTTAGGGCATCACTGCCCTCAGGTGGTGGGAGTAGGAGACCCAGCCTTTGCTCCATGGAGCTGGAATCAGACCTTCATCCCAGTGGGCCGCAGTCCCGCGCACAACCACTATGCCACCGAGGCTCAGCCCAAGTTCTTTCCTCTATTTCCTTCTACTTTCCTTTTGTCCCACTATCATATTCAGCCTTCAATTAGGTTTCAGTAATTTCTCTCAGATACATTGGGCTTAATCGAACCCTGCCTGGCATCCTACACCCTCCTTCCCATCCAATTGATCACTTGTGGTTCCCCTGTCCCTGCGTTTGTTAACACCCACTCCCTTTCCCCTACCTTCTCTTCTCCAATGGCTCCCCAGAACCATCCGTCCTATTGTTTTCTCCTCCATATGGTTTATCCTGCCTATCTTATATAGATAGACTTGCAGAGATAACAATATACACAAAAAGCAAGACAGAGCAAATCAAAGCTACACAAGAAAAGAAAACAACAACAACGACAACAAAAATCCCAACCGTACACAAAAAAGAAAAGTCTGTAAATAGTTCAAGTCTATTTTTGACTTTTAGGAGTTCTTATACTTTCTTTTGATGTCTTCTGAATTGTTCAACATTTTGCCCAAAGAATTGTGGGATGCAAAAGGACTTTTGTCTCTCCCAAATATATTCCATAACCTCAACAGCTGCTTGGCACACATGGTGGAAGGTCAGTTGCTTGCAGATATTCTCCCTGAAGGCATTCAACCATTGAGAGCAATCAAGCCTTATTATCTATCATACCATGGGGGGGGGCCCTCATTCCCAACTGATAAGGATAGTGGATTGCTTTCCCTAGAGAGTTCAGAACACGTTAAACCAGCTAAAGGACAATCGAGGGTAGGTTGCCATCTTGAATCTAGAATCTGACCATCTTGTCATATGTGTACCCCTAATGCCTCCTCTTTCTAGTGCATGCATACCCCAAGATTGGCCCCCTCCCATTGTTGTATTGCTGATGGTACAACCCTTCCTGTGATATATGTCATTCCCTGTAATCAGGAGGTTTGAAGGCCCCCAAGTGTATATAAGTCTTGGTTAGAAATAAAGCTCCCTCTCCTCTAGGCTCCCTTCCTTCTCTCTCCCTCCTTTCCTTCTTCCCTCTTCCTCTCTCCTCTCTCTTCCTCCTGCCCCTTCACATAGACCATCAAGAGGGGTTGAGGTAAGCATGCTACCATGAAATGTGTCTGACTCCTTTATTTTACTCTTCTATTCTATCTCTCTTATTCTCTTTAGTATAATCTTTATATATTGTAGTCATACAATTGCATCTAAAGACCTGTGATGTTGTCAAGGGTTGGCTCCCCTGACTTAGAATCTTTCAACATTGTAACTTGACATTTGCATGTTTTCATTTATTTTAGTTTGACAAATGCCACACATGGTCTTCCATTTTCAGTTTTCTCACTCAAGAGTTGCATGACTCATTGTAATATTTATGGTGTGTTCTTGAGACACTCTTTGAAATCTGCTCAACCCTTTTATTTCATCCTTTCTCCTCTTCTCTTTAGCTACTTTATCTTCAAGAGCAAGTTTCTGAGTCTCTTCCAACATGCACGCCGTCTTTTTTCCCTTTTCTCCCTTTTAATGACATTTCCTTTCTCCATGTATGATGGTCTTGTCATCATTCTAAAGTCTGTCAAGTCTTTGTCATTAGTTTCAGTGCATCAAATCTATTCTTGAGATGATTTATCAATTCAACTGGGATATACTCAAGGTCGTATTTTGGTTCTGGTTTACATGTATTAATTTTCTTAGGCTTGCTTCAACTTGAACTTGCACTCAAGCAATTGATGGTCTATTTCACCCTGTCCTTGGCCTTGTTCTGATAATAAAAAGCATCTCTGTCTTGTCTACAAATGTAACCAAATTGATTCCTATCTATTCCATCTGATAAGGTCCACATGTATAGTCATCCTTTATGTTGTTGAAAAGGTATTTGCAGTCAATATGTTCTTGGTCTTGCAAAATTCTATCATGTGCTCTCTAGTATAATTTCTATCTCCAATGCCATATTTTTGGAACTACGGATCCTCTCCTTTGCTTTCAAATTTTACATTTGAAGCACCGATACGTATCAATACATTTTAATTGTATGTGTAATCAATTTTAGATGGGAGAAGTTGGTCAAAATCTTTAATTTCTTCATCATTGGCATTAGTTGTTGGTGCATGAGTTGGAATAACTGTCATATCAATTAATCTTCCTTATATGCATATGGTAGTTATCCTATCACTGATAGTGTACTTTAGGGTAGATCTTGAAAAATTTTTTTATGATGAATATGATTTCATTCTTCTTCAATTTTTCCCCCTAGGGTAGTAGACCATATGGCATAACCCTCCATTTAAAATGTAAAATAGTGAGGAATGAATTTAACTAAATCTGCTTAAGAACTGGAGTCTGAAATCTAAAACACACTTCTCAGGGGGAATTAAAGAAGGTCTAAATAAAATGGAGGGGCATACAATATTCATGATCTGGAAGATTCAGTATTATCAAGATGTAATTCTCTGCAAATTTATTTTGTAAATCCAATGACTTCACCATCACACATACCCCCACTACCCGTAACACAAAAGGTTATGTACATGTATTTCTCCAGATGGAATACACAGGAATCAAATTGACTACATCTGTGGCTAAAGATAAAGGACACCACCATTTGAAACAAGACCACAGGCAGATTGTGCAACAAACTACCAATTACTCATATTCAAGTTGAAGAAAATTAAAGCCAGTCCATGAGGGCCAAAATACAATCTTGAATTTAGAGATCATCTCTAGAAAATATTTGATTAACTGAGCCATAGTCATTTAAGACCATGTGACTTGTCGGATGACATCAAGAAAATTATACACAAAGAAAGCAAAAAGCCAGTAACAAGGCAAGAAAGTTCTTTCTCTTTAATGTTGAGTTGCTAAAATAAAAGGAAGAGAAAATTAAGTAAAAGAGGTGAAAACAAAAATTTAAAAGGCAGTGGGAGAAGTCAAAGGAAAGCATTATAATGAAATGTGCAGAGATCTGGGATTAAGAAATCCAAAGAGAAAAACACATTCAGCATAGCTCAAGCTGAAAAAAATGAAGAAAAAAATTGAGTTGCTATTTAGAAGGATCCTTTGGGGGTAACATAATGAATGATAGAGGAAGTATCAAAAGATTGAAGGAATATATAGTCAGTCTACAAATAATTTTAAGAAGAGATAATATTGAAACTACACTGAAGGCATTAGTGAAACACAGAGCTCCAGGAACTAATGGACTACCAAGTGAGATGTTTCAACCAGTGATGCAGCACTAGAAGCACTCATTTACCTTTGCCAAGACATTTAGATGACGACTTCCCGGCCAACTGACGGGAAAAGACTCATAATTGTGCCTCTTCCAAAGAAAGATGACCCAAAAGAGCATGTAAATCCTAGAACATGTAAGTCCCAGAACAATAGTCTCAATATATTACACACAAATAAAATTTTGCTGAATATCATTCAAAAACAACTGTAGAAGTATATGGACAAGGATCTTCCAGCCATTCAAGCTGAATTCCAGAGAAGGACAACAGCACAAAGGATATCATTGCTGATGTTGGATGGATCTTGGCTGAAAGTAGAGAATACCAGAAATATCGTTATTTTTCTCTTATTGATTATGCAAAGACATTCCACCCTGGATATCATAGCAAATTAGGGATAACATTGAGAAGAATGAGAATTCCATAATTTTTAATTGTGCTCACTTTGATAACTATGTTATTCCCATTCCTCAATTATGGTTAGAGGGAAATTATCAGAGTCTTATTAATCCCTTTGTAGATCCTGTAAATGTGTTTTGATCTTTCACTGTCATCTAGAGCTTTCTGCACACTAGGGTCTCACAATTTAAGCTCTGATACTATTCCTCCTTCAGGCTTGAATTTATAATATACAAACCTTGGATCATGGATGTTGGTGTGCTTCTTCCATGTGGACTTAGTTGATGTCTCATTTAAATGAATGCTTGTTTGGAAACAAGAGCTCAGATACTATTTTTAAAATTAAAAATCATTTTGTTGGGGGCTCATACATCGTTTTTCACAATACATAAATAAGCATACTGTGCCAGGCACCTTCACATGTCCACTGCTGTTATCATTCTCCAATTATTCACCTTTTCCCTTGAGCCCTTGATATCGGCTTTTCCATTCCTTCCCCTCTTCCTCTCCTCTCCCCTCTCCACCAACCCTCAATACTTTATACATTATTATTGTTCTGTTATCTCTTACACTGCCCGATCTCTCCCCCAACCCACTCCTTTGATGCCCGTCCTTCAAATAGGAGCTTATGTGTATATCCTTGCAGTTGTTTCCGTCTCTCTACCCCACCTTCTCTCCACCCCTCCAGCAGTTCCAATCTAACCACTGGCCCGAAGGGGCTCATCCATCTTGCATGGTTTCCATCCATATCTCCAGCTCCCCTCTCTTCTCCTCTGGAGAGTACCTTCTCCAGGCCATCTGGATTTGTAAGGTAGAGTTGGGACCATAATGGTTGGGGGGAGGAAGGCTTGAGGAACTAGAAGAAACTTGTATGTATCATCACTGCCCTGTTGTACCTTGACTGGGCTGTCTCCTCCCCTTGACTTCCCTGTAAAGGGGTGACCAATTACCCACCAGTGGGCTTTAGGTCCCCACCCTGCTCTCCCCTTCATTGGTGATGATGTGATTCTTGTTCTTTGATGACACCTGCTTCCTATGGCCCTCTTGATCACACATGCTGGTATGCTTCTTCTAAGTGGGCTTTGCTGTTTCTGCTCTGAATGGTGATCAGATACTCTTTTACCTGATAACTGGGCAACATGAAATTTTTTCAACACACTTTGCTACAACATGTTTCCTTCATGAGGGTATTGTGCAGAGTCATAATGTAAGAACTAATTTTTCTTAGATTGTAACTAGGATTAAAGGGGAGTCCAGAATCCATTCCTGAATCAATATAATTTTTACCTGCTTCTGATTCACCTTATAGACATCCTTGTTAATTTATGGTAGAGAATAGTATTGATCATCTCCCTGGAGCATAATGACCTTCTGATTACAGTGTCATCGACTAACCCATGGTATTAATTTTTAGAATACTATTGATAAGGGAGATTGAACATGTGTAGGGTAACTACATATTGCAATTCCTGGATTATCCACTTGTATAGAATAAAGCCCTATGTAACTGGATGCTATTTGCACAAACAATGGAAACTCCTGGTCAGGAAAGACTTATAACCATATTCACTGACAATGTCAGTTACAGGTCTGACAGAACAATACATGGTCAATAAGGCAAGTAGTGCTTCAAAGTAGTAAGTAAATGTTAGTCCAACTACTGACCGTTCAATACTCTTGGGTATTGCTGTCTTTTGCTTCTTCACATGCCATATAATTTCAGTCAAGTTCTAAGTTACAAGTGTGTTTGAGGTAGAGTCTAAGTCACCTAGTCAGATTTCCACATTGAATCCTTTGGTATGGCCTTTGCAGTGTGTTGTGCATCACGAAGAGTCAGGATTTGATGGTTTGCTGTTCTATATGGCACATGACATTGGTCCTCAGGGGTTTCTTGATGATATTCTCTATTTCTTCTTTTGTTATGTGTCTGTTCAAGTTTTTTGCATCCTTCTTCAATAATTTAGGTAATTGTGTTTCTAGGTATTGGTCAATTTCTTTGAGGTTATCAAACTTGTTGGAGTGCTGTCTTTCACAGTACTGTGCTATTGTTCTTTTTGTTTCATTTGAATCTGTTGTGATATTACCCTTTCATCTCTCATTCTTTTTTTTTTTTTTGGCATCACTGCCCTCTGGTGGGATCATCTCTCATTGTATATATTTGCATCTTCTCTTTCTTTTCCTTTGTTAAGTTTGACAATGGTTTGTCAGTTTTGGTAATCTTTTCAAAAAACCAGTTTGTTGTCTTGTTGATTTTTCCCATTGCTTCTCTGTTTTCTAATTTGTTTATTTCCTGTTTTATCCATATGATTTATTTTCTTCTGTTGTTGGATTTATGTTGTCCTTGTTCTAATTTTTTTTGGCATCACTGCCCTCTGGTGGTGGGAGTAGGAGGCCCAGCATTTGCTCCTGTGGAGCTGTTGCTGGTATTGAACCTTCATCCCAGTGGGCCGCCATCCCGCGCACAACCACTACGCCACCGGGGCTCAGCTCTTGTTCTAATTTTTGGAGGTGTTGTGTTAAGGTTTTGGATCTCTCCTCTTGTCATATGAGTGTTGATTGCTATAAATTGTCCTCTGATAACTGCTTTTGCTTTGTCCCAAAGGTTCTGGTATTATGTGCTTTCAAATGTGTTCCAAGGAATTTCTTGACTTCATCCCTTATTTCATCTGTTTTTAAGTACTATATTGTTCAATCTTTATGTGTTTGTCTTCCTGTTTCTGTTCTTTCTATTGACTTCTAGTTTTATAGTATTGTGATCTGAGAAAAAGGATTGTAGGATCTCAATCTTTTTTGAATTTTTTGAGGCTGACCCTGTGGCCTCACTCTATTCTAGAGTATGTACCATGCACATTGGAGAAGAATATATAAAAAGCAGCTCAACCTCTTAGATATATACAGAACAATCCACTAATTTCATTAATTGTTAAAAAAAAAGACATTTCAAAGTGTATCTTGGACTACAATACTGTCGCTGATAATATTATATCTATCTAGCTCTAAGGAAATCCAATCAATACAACTTTATTACTCAAATTTATGCATCAATCACCAAAGCCAGTAATGAAGAAATTGAGGAATTCTACTAATGTCCTTAGTCTGAAGTAGATCCAAAATTCAATCAAGACACATTGATAATTTTTGGTGATTGGAATGCAAAAGCTGCAAAGAAAGAGGAATGAAAGGTAGTTGGAAAATATGCTTTTGGTGATAAAAGTGAAGCTGGAGATCATATGACAGGATACTAACTCAGCAAACTATGTGATTTTCTATTTCAAAATGAGCAATTCAGTACACTAATGCTACCATACAGATCTTTATCTATTCCATTTTTTTGCTTTTAAACACATTTTTCATTATCCATTTTGTTTTTTTTTTTAGGAAAAGTTTTATTGCACAACAATCCAAAGGCTTAAACATATTAAAAAGAGTTATGTAATCATCACCACAGTCCGTTTTAGAATATCTTCTTCATTCTTATGCCCATTATTATTAGCACCCCATTACCTCCCAACCCCCCCTGCTATAACCCCAAGAAACTATTAATGTGGTTGCTCTCTCTATAGATTAATTATCCTGGATTTCATATAAAGAAAATAATGCAAAGAACCCCAACAGTGACAACAAAATGAAACAAGAAAAATCTCATTCTAAAAGAAAACAAAAGATAATAGAACCTAGAACAAATTAAAAAAGAGCAAAAAGGGAAAACAAATGATAATATGTTAATTTTTTACCTAACTATATCAAAAGTTATCCCAATTTGAATATCTCTATTTGAGGGCAAAAATATTCCCTTCCTAATCAATGAAGGATTAACCAGCATGGGGAATAATTGAGTTTACATTACTCTTTGTCTGATAGCAATGTTATTCACATCTCTTGAGTTTGGTGAGAAATCCATTTTGTTTTTGATGACTACCAATTTTCCTAGATTTATACTTTGGGCATCACAAATTCTGATTATTAGTGCGGTAGTTATATAATTGTCAATTTAAGGATTAAGCACATAGGAGTGGAGTCTAGCCTGCCAATTAGATCATAGCCAATGAGGCCTCTGTGTGGCCATGGTCTTCTGAGAATTCTGCGAAATCCTCATTTTCCTCCTTGGAGGCGGGAGACACCTCCCTCTCTCTCTGCCACTATGGGGAGACAGTGCAGCTGACAAGACACATGGAGTTACACTAGTGCTCTGAACTGGAGAAGCCACTTGGAACTACCCAATGCGATCAGACCTCTGAAGCTGAAGAAGCCATGTAGAGACCCCTGCCAGCACTGAAATGCTTACAACACCACTGGATCCAAAGACTTTTCTACCCACTTGCCTGTGATTGTCCTGCATTCAGCATCATTGCATGTGCTTTGTGAGTCTGAAGAGGATTTTATAGATTGGTACCAGACCTGGGCTTATATCAAACTTATGGTCTTGGACTGGACTGGATTGGGATGCTTTCTTAATGTACAATTAATTACCTTTTGTATAAAACCCTCTTTTATGTGCCTCTGTGTGCTTCTTTGGACTTGTTTCTCTTTTTTTGCATCTTTTTCTTCTTATTTTAAGTTATGCCCCTTCAGCAGATGAAAATCTCGAAGACTTTCCTCCAGTCACATCACCACAGAGGATTACTTTGAGAAAGTAGGCCTTCCTCACTTACACTGCCAGTACCTTCCTGCCCAAGGGTTCCATTCTGCGGCACTATCTCTGACAGAGTTCGCTTTCCATCCACTAGAACTTCAGTCTCTGCCAATGTTTCCATGCCAGACATGCGGTTTACAGTGGCTACTTCCTCAGAAGTGGACAGCTGATTCCTCTCTCATTGTCTGTTCTTAATCTGGAAGCTCCACTGAAACCTGTTTACGTTGAATGACCTGGTATTTGAAATACCAGTGACATAGCTTCCAGCATCATAGCAAAACACAAGCTACCACAGAGATTCTAAAGTACTTGATTTGTAGGAAGGGACAGTGGGAACCCTAGCACCACTTTAAAAAAAATTTATTGGGGGCTCTTACAGCTACTCCAACATTCAGTACATCATTTGTATCAAGCACAGTTGCACACGTTTCCACACACATTTCCCAACATTTTCCACTTGAGCCCTTGGTACAAGCTCCTCTTTAAAAACAAAACAAAACAAAACAAAAACCTCCCCTTCCCCCCCACTTTTTTTAATGAATCATTTTATTGGGGGGCCCATACAACTCCCATCACAATCCCTAATAACATTAGTTGTATGCAGGCTACTTTTACACACCCATTGCCATCATCACTCTCAAAACATTCTCCCTCCCTCCAGGCCCCCATTATCAGTTCCCTATATTACCCTTCCTCCCCCTCTTCCCCTTGAACCCTTAGTAATTTACAAATTATTTTTTCATCCTGTACACTGTACAATGTGTCCCAACACTTACTTCCCTGTTGTCCGCGCCCCAGAGAGGAGGCTACGAGTTGATCCCTGAAGTTGGTTCTCCCTTTCTATTCCTCCATCCCTCCACCCTCCTGGTATTACCACTCCTATTACTAGTCTTGATGGATCATCTATCCTAAGTTTCCCATGTTTCCAACTTCACTGTACAGCTCCTGGTCTAGCTGGATTTATGTGGTAGAATTGGGGTCATGATAGTGGGTGGGAGGCAGCATGGGAACTAGAGGAAGGTTGCATATCTCATAGCTCCTACCCTGTATCTTACCTGACTCATCTCCTCCTTGTAACCCCTCTGCAAAAGGATGTCACCTCCCCTATTGATGGGCTTTGGGTCCCCAATCTGTACTTCCCCTCATTAATAATAATATAATTTTAGCTCATTGATGCCTGGCACCGGATCCCTTCACCATCTCATGATCACACAGGCTGGTGTACTTCTTCCGTGTGGGCTTTATTGCTTCTGAGCTGAATGGCCGCTTGTTTACTCAAGGCTTTAAGTCCCCAGACACTATATCTTTTGGTAGCCGGGTACCATCAGCTTTCTTCACCACATTTGCTTATGCACACATTTGTCCTCAGGGATCATATCAGGAAAGTGAGCATGCAAAGTTGTGCTTTTGAGTTCTTGAAGCCTGATATCTCATCCCTTTGACACCTCATGATTCCACATGCTAGTGTGCTTCTTTCATGTGGGCTTTGTT
>PVJH01022126.1:0-37216 GCA_004026705.1 Nesogale talazaci | reverse complement strand
CTGCCCATCCAGGGATTTGTCAGCAGCTTGTCTTCTGCCATCGAATCCCGATATCTGAGTAACCTCTAGGCACACCTGCAGGCTCACCTGCAGACAGTGGATTCATTAGCCTCTGTAGCTTCCTGCAAATCTTATGTTTATCAGTCCCCTAACTTACACAAATGTACACCTGAGAAGACTTCAGTCTAACATCTGAACTGCAGACATTGAAACTGCGAAGACCTGGATTTGCCCACTTCTACCTCTGCATGAACCATTTTCTCCTTTCTTATGTTGCCCTGCGATTGAGTTTTTCTTGAATCCTGGCCATCCTAGAGGACAGAGCAGAGCTGCCCATTCATGTTTTTGTAAATATTTTATAGTCTTTACTGGGGTAGCAACCCTCTTCTTTCTCCTGATGAGCAGCTGATGGGTTTGAACCTCGGAGCTTGTGGAACAGAAGCCAGAGTGTAACCAACTACACTTTCAGGGATCCTGCATTATTCTTCCAAATGCTTATATATATGTCACTGATTTTCCTTCTCTAGAGAACCCAGGTTAAGACGGATAACATTAGCTAAAGAAAAACTCCAGGGATTAACGCAATCACAATGAAAATGCAACAACAAATGGATAGAACACTGAACATTCTCATGCATCGATGCGCAGAAATTTGGAACACAATCATCTGGCGAAACCACCTGGAAGAAACCTATATTTAGATGTTTTCTCAAAAAAAAAAAAAAGATTTGCCCGGATGTAAAATTCATTAAAAGTATTAGTGAAATCTCACTCACACTAAATTTTGCTGAGAAAAATTCCAGAAATGTTGCAACAGTCTTTCATTAGGGAAAATAAGAAATCCAAGCCAAATTCAAGATAGCATGTAAAATACAAGATAATATTGTTGGTGATAGATGGATTTGGGCTGAAAGTAAAAAATATAAAAAAGTTGTTTTTCTGCATGTACTGACTATGCAATGATATCAAACTGTGTGAATCACGATACAACATTGACGTTTCAAAGAATGACAATTTCGTAACACTTTTCATTGAAGTCATGCAATTAAACCTTCACAGAGACCAAGAGGCAATTATTTTAAAATAACTTGGAGACACTGTTTGTTTGACATCTTAGTTATTCAATGCTCCCAATGTAGAAATCCCACCAATGGGAGACCCAAACAAACAAAAGCATCTCCTCTCACTGATTAGGAAGCGTTTGCTGTTCCAGGACCATCAGATGGTTGAGGCTCATAGCGACCCTTTGCACAGCAAGAGGATACACTTCTCAGTGCTGCTATATCCTCACAATTGTTGTCACATTTGAAGCCCAGGGTTCACCCACTGTGTCAGTCCATCCCATTGAGCCAGGACCTTCTACCTTCTTGTTGCCCTTTCACCATGCCAGGGTTGATGTATTATTCCAGGAACTGCTTTCTCGTGATTCATGTTCAAAATATGAGGCTAAGTCTCAAGGTTTCCATATCCAAGGACTTGTCTGGCTGTTCTTCTTTCAAGGCAAAATGTCTTTTGGGAGTCTATGGTACTTGCAATGTTCCATGTTGGCACCATGATTCCAAAATACAAGTGCTTTCTTCACTTTTCCTTATCCAGCGTCCAACGTTCACATGCCTATGGGGTAATTGAAAATACCGTGGATTGAGTCATACATACCTTCTTTCTCAAAGTGATATCTTTGCTTTTTAACATTTTAAAGAGGTCTTGTCCAGCAAATTTACCCATGACCCAAGACTTCTTGACTGAAGTCTTCATGAGCATTGATTTTGGATCCAAGAGAGATAAAATTCTTAATAGTTCCAATATTTCCCTTTTTATCATGATATTACCAACTGATCCAGTTATGACATTTTTTCCCTTTGCATTAATTTGCAATCTGTACTGAAGGCTGCAATACTCAACAATCATTAGCCAATACTTCATGTCCTCATCACTTTCAACAAGCAAGGTTGAGTTAATAAGTATTCTTCCTGATGCTGTATTCTTCATATACCCCACATTCTCTGCTTATTTGCTAAGCATACAAAGTAAATAAGTACTGTGACAGGATATAATATTTTTGGCATCACTGCCCTTTGGTGGTTGTGAGAGCTACCCAGCGCTGCTCCTGAGAGCCCCCGCTGGATTCGAACCGCCAAGCCCACAGGCCGCAGTCCTGCACTCAACCAGTTGCTACCGGGGCTCAGCACTAGGACATAATCTTGACACATGTTTTCCTGATTTTGAATCATGCAGTAATCCCTTGTTCTGTCCATAAAAGTGTCTTTGATTGATGTACAAATCCCACATGATCAAAAGGCATTAGCCAAAAAGAAACTTCAGGAAATGACTGAATACAACTGAAATAGTTCAATAAACTAATGCTGATGCCATGAAATTTAGAAAATAGCCCCCTGCCCAAGTGTCTGCAATAGATCTGCATTTGTACCTATCCTAAAGTCAGGTGATCCTACAGAATACACAAATTATAGTATAGTGCCACTGATATAACATTCAAGTAACAGTTTTCCAAAAAGCATTCAACAACAGTTGCAATAGCACATTGACACGGATCTGCCAGAAGTTCAATCTAGGTTTAGAAGTAGAGTAACATGGGATAAAATTGCTAATATTAAATGGATCCTAAAGAAAGCAGAGTACCAAAATGATGCTTACATGAATTCTATTAAGTATGCAAAAACACTTGTCAGTATTATCATAATAAATTACGGACAACCTTAAGAAGAATTGGAATTTCAGAACACTTAATTGTGCTCATACAAAATTGTAATGGCTGATTCGTTGAGTGCCCACAAGCTCTTTTTGGCACAACCACTCTTCTACCTATGTAGTCTTTCAGTGTCCGCTGGATGCTTTGTGCATCATTCAATATTTTGTTGTAGGATCTTTTGAGACTGCAACTTGAAGCTTGATTTTCTTCTTGAGGTCTTTCTGTGTAAGATTTGGTCAATATGTTATTTCTCTTTGATTTCCTAACTAGTGTTTACAAGTTTAATTTTAATGTTTTAGTTTGTCTTTTTAAGTTGTTTTCATTTTCATCATGTGAAATTGATCTTATACATGAGCACAAAATGGTTTATTACACAGTCACATGTGGCCTACTTTTAGCTGCTGACATTAAGTTTCTCCAATGTCTTTTCCTGGAAATTTCTATCTATCCCATCTGTAAAAGTTTACACATAGAGCTGACTTTTGTGTTGTTCAAAAGGTATTGTGAGGAAGAATTCATTCATTGCTTTTGATCACATTTATTATGTGATATCCAACTTCATTTCTATAATGATAGCCATATTTATTCCTTTTGAAAAAACCACTTTATGGGGACTTGTACAGCTCTTATCCCAATCCATACATCTATCTATTGTTTAACACACACATACATATATTGCTATCATCATTTTCAAAATGACTTCTTTCTACTTGAGCCCCACCTTCATGAACCCTTGATAATCCATAAATTATTATTATTTTTCATATCTTACACTGACCAATGTCACCCGTCACCCTCTTTTCTGTTCTCTATCCCCCAGGGAGGAAGTTACGTGTAGATAATTGTGATCAGTTCGCCCTTTCTCCCCAAACCTTCCCCTTACTCTCTTGATATTGCTACTTCCATTATTGGTCTTGAGTGCTTTATCTGTTCTTGATTCTCTGTTTTTTTAGCTCTTATCTGCACCTGTGTACATGCTCTGGGCTAGCCGGATTTGAAAGGTAGAATTGGAGTCATGATAATGAGGGTGGGGGAAAATATTAAAGAACTAGAGGAAAGTTGTGTGTTTCATTGCTGCTACAGTGCACCCTGAGTGGCTCATCTCTTCCTTGTGACCCTTCTCTAAGGGGATGTCCAATTGTCTGTGTGTGGACTTTGGATCTCCACTCTTCACACACACACACACACACACACACACACACACACACAGCTGCATTCACCTTATCTGATTTTTTGTTCTGGGTCTTTGTTACTGATCCCTGATCTCATTAACACCTCATGATTACACAGACTGCTGTGATTCTACTATGTGGACTTCGTTGGTTCTCAGCTAGAAGACTGTTTGCTTATCTTCAAGCCTTTAAGACCCCAGATGCTGCATCTTTTGATAGCTGGGCACCATCAGCTTTCTTCACTACATTTTCTTATGAACCAATCTTGCTTTCAGCAATCGTGTCAGAAAAGTGAGCATCAAGGAATGCCAGGTAATTGGAACAAAGTGTTCTTGTGTTGAGGCAGTACTTGGGTACAGACCCAATGTCAATCGGCTATCTTAATACTTGCAAACATATATATCTAGATCTATTTCCCGATCATCATATATAAATATATTTACATATGTACACATCTATATTTAGACCTCTATAAATGTCCTTTGCTTTCTAGTTCTTTCCTCTACTCCCTTTTACTTTCCTCTTGTCCCATTATCATGTTCAGTCTTCATTTTTATTTCAGCAATTCCTCTCTGTTAGATTGTACTTTATCAAGCCTTATGAGGCCTCCTATACCATCCTAGTCCTTGATTTTGAATCACTTCTCTTTCCCTTGACCCAGGGTTTGTTAACACCAACTTTGATTTCCCTTCTCCCATGTCCCCCTGGAACCATCATTATTATTTTTTTCTCCTATTGTTTATCCTGCCCATCTTATCTAGATATACATGCAGAAGAAATAATAAACACAAAACAAGATAGAGCAGAAGTAACAACAAAAGAAAACAAAAACAAAAACAACAAGAATCATAAAAAAATAAAAGTTTATAAATCCTTCCTGGTCTGTTTGCAGGCCTTTAGAAGTGTTTTCCAGGCACCGCTGGGGGTGCCATGTCCTGGCCCCAAAGTCCAAGGAACGTCATTGCCTTTCCCCCATGGCTACTCTGTTGCACAATGTTGTGGGGTCAGATCGGGTACAAATCCCACACTGTACGTCCGGTGTTTTGCCCTGCACCGCTACGCGTCAGTGAGGGAAGTCATGTCTTCTGGTGGGGCTGGCCCTTTGGTCTGCTCTGTATGTTGTAAAGCCATATTTTCAACCACTGTTCCTTCCTCTCTGTTTACAGCTTTATTCATTCCAATGGCTAATGATTATCGATGCATCTTCATTGCAATTTTTAATAATTTTTGACTGTGGCTCTTGATATAATTTCCCATTTCAACATCACTAGCTTTTGTCTTTGTTGCAAAGCTTGAATAATAGTTTCATTAACTGAATTTCCTTGTGTGCAGATAGATATTAAACTACCAAATATAGCACTATGTTTTAAGATGATCTTGAAATGTCCCTTCTGACAATAAATACCATGCCATATCTTTTGATTCACTCACAGCAGAGTAAGCCATATGACCACTACCAGTCCATTTTTTTGCATTCTGTTCATTTTTGCAGCTTCCAAATTTTCTAGATTCATACTTCATCCATTCCAAGTGCCAATTATCAATTGATAATTTTATGTTTTTTCTTTCCAATTGTAGTATATGTGCTGCTGAAGTGAGCACAATAATTGGATCTGTTTCTTTTCACTTTGAGTCATGCCTCATCAGCAAATGACCTTACTCACACAGACATTTTACTTGTGTTTGGCTCTCCTTTGCGAAGATAACTCTTCCTTGGCCATGTTTTGAGAAACTTCACACCTGAAGGCCTCACCCTCTGGCACTATCCTACATTGTTCTGCCTAATTATTTTTGATGTTTTCATTCTCTGACAATGTTTAGATTCTGTCTATATGATATTCCATGGCTAATTCCTTTTAAGTTGACATCCTATTTGAATCTTCTTTCATGTCTTTTCTTAGTCTGGAGACCCGCTGAATCTGTTCACTTTGAGTGACCTTGCTGGCCTTTGAAATAGCAGTGACATAGCTTCTAGCATCAGAGGAACACACAGGCGACCACAGTAGGACAAACTGACAGACAAGTGGTGATCCTAATGGTTTATGATTACTCAATTGCCAGTCCAGAGATTCGTGGTCTAGGTAAATTGGTATATACTTTTGGGAACATACTTCACTTCTTTATCATGTATTTCAGGGCTATATCCCTTCACCATACCATTCAGTCAGTATACTGAGTGTGGCAGTCACATGCTTATGTTAATTTTATGGTTGAAATGTAGGGGTGGAGTCTAGCCTGTTAATCTGGAGATAGCCCTTGAGTAGCAAATGAAGTCTCTATGTGGGCATGGCTTTCTACTGAGACATCTGGGAAATCTCGCGATATTTCCCTTGTCAAGATGAGAAGCTATCTTCCCTAGTTGTAGGGAGCTAGTCTCAGAGATAGTGAATCATGGACAAGACAAGATGGCAGCATCCAAGAAGCTGGAGGAGCCAGCGGAGCATCCGCATGGCTTTTCCCTGATGGAGCCAGACCTCTGAAGCTGGGGCAGCCACATGGAGACCTCTGCCAGCAATGAGTTGCTTCTGCTGTTGATGGACGCTGAGCCCTGGAAGTGAGGAGCCACGTGGAGACCCCTGCCAGTGCCGGGATTCTGCAACCACTGACCTGTGACTTCGTGAGTCGGAAGGAGACTATATAGACTGGTTTCGGGCATATAGGTTAATATCTGACTTTTGACTTTGAACTGCACTGGGCTCAATGTCCTATTCCTCTTGTATATAAACCTTTTCCTTATATTTATATGCATGTCTATGAAATCTGTTCCTCTAGTCTACCTGAACTAACACACTGAGCACAGAATCTGATCATCTGAATCATTTGGGGAAGAAGATGGCTTCAGGATTGGGGAAAAACTCATTAACCACCTGTGATAATTGGGCAATCCAACCATACTAGCTAAATGGAAGAGAATCTCTAGCATTTACAGAAGATCAAAGATCACTTCTTTTGAATATGGTTTATATCTCAACATTAAAAAAAACAACCCTGACAGTTGGGTCACTGAGAAACATCAAATTAAAGGTAGAAAGATTGAAACTGTCAAGGATTTCATTTCACATAGATCCAGAATCAATGTTATTTCAAACAGCAATTAAGAAATCATATGACATATCGCATAGATGTAATTCTACCAAAAACACTTCCATAAAGTTTTTAAAATTATTTTTGTGCTTATAGAAAAATTAAATTAGAAGACTACTATAAACTTATGTTTGGAAAGTAAGTGAAAATAGTAGTGACTGTTTGGCCATCTTTCATCAAGAACAGAGTTGTGGAGATAATATGTAGTTGAGGAATCCAGGGCATCTGACTCCTGGCACAGAGTCACCAGCAGACTGGGGACGAAAGAAGAAAGAAGTGAATAGTAAGGAAGATTCAGTTGGAAAACATGGTCTCTGCATATGAAACTTAAATATCCCCTCAACCCAACTTCTGGAAATTTAAGCTGGTCCAAGAACTACCAGAATTAAGATACTCAATGAATATAATAGCTCGACTGTTACAGTAAAGAAAATTCTTAGTTTATAGTGGGATAACCCTGCATTGAAAAATTTAATGTGTAAAATATTTTCCACATTCTAAAATAATTATATTTTGGCACAAGTACCTAAGTACTTAATAAACATTGGTGTAAGCATATATTATCAATAACAATGTTTGCTGTTCTAATCTTATAATAGCAATTAATTCATGCAGTATATATTGAAGACATAATTATGGAAGATAATATATATAAATGTTGAACTTTAGAGATTTATCAAAATCTCTTGCCCTTGTGTGATACACTATTGGTTGATGTGTATGAGGGTCCTCAGAAGTTAGAAAAATGGAATGAAAACATAAGGGTATTTTTCTATGAAATCTTTTAAGACCTTATATGTAATTAGGATAGGATGATTGAAGATGTATAATACTTATTCAGGATTCATAATGAATTTTATATGGAAAATATACTTTAATTGATACATTAAGATATGAGGAGCTTTTGCTTCCTTCATGACTTTTTCAGCGTACCATTTTTTGGTGGGAGACATGCCCTGGGAGATGGTTACTTCAATGAAATATCAACTTATTATATGGTTACATATTACAAAGGAATCTATGCTTGCATGCAGAAAAAGATGTTTCTTGGTCCTCTCTTTTACCTACATCCCCAAATTTTCAAGTTAAAAAGTAGAGCAGAGATATGCTAGGATTGCCAGAAAATAACTGTTTTTTCTCCCTGTAAGAGGGTCCTAAGTTGATTAGTCATTTTAATTTGAAAATTAATTATAAAAATTGTTCACTGGATGATGAGGAAAAATGGTGTCCTTATTACTATTCTAATGACTGAATTATAAATTACAATATACAGATTATATTCCCAACATTATTGCATTATTTAGAGATGTCCAATAAAATCAAATATTTGTAGAGTTTGCTACAATTTTCAACTCATTTTCAAAAGAGCACATTATTTGATTTTCACAACCCAGTGCTGGAGAAATGAAAAAGCTGATTATCATATGTATTCTATTACTCATAAGTAACACAAAATAGATCCACTCGAAATTCATTTAGCTATGAAGTGTTTGAGGTACCAGCCATATGAAAGTGTAGCAATTTCAGTTTATTTGGTCACAGATACTCAATTGCTTAATATATTAAAAAGCATTGAGCCTTAGAGACCTATCTAGCTCTTTAAAGCTTGTACACTATATTACTGACTGTGGTTTATTTATTCAGCCTTATTTACCTAGTAAAATGCTCAGCAGTGAAGCCTTTTAAGGTCTTATTTGAAATGAAAACATTCCTCAAGCACAAATATATGATAAAATTATGGATTAATCGGACAATAAAGGCTTCCCCTTCTTCCTTAAGTAACTAAAGACTTGTACTTGCAAGACAATTTGGGCTTAAGAGTTAGTTTTCTAGTTTCATTTTAATACATTTTATAAAGGATTCTTTTAGAATTCATTTTCTATAGTATCTGCTTCATACTTTTTTCTTCTTTTTAAATGTGTGCCTTCAATTTCAATGGGTATTATTTATTACCATTCCAGGAATCTGTAAAAAGGATTTTTAACTGCCTCTTGTGCATGTGAAAATTGAACATTGAATCATAAAGATCAAAGAAGAATGGGTTTACTTGAATTATGGTGCAGGTGAGATGTATGGAAGGATTATGGATTGTGAGAAGCACAAAGTCCATGTGGAAAGACGTGCAGCCAAAATGCTCTTCAGATGGAAGGAACGCATAATTTCATCTAGCATACACAGCGTGTGCTCTCAGGATGGACCAGTCCCTAGAAAAGGACATCCATCTACATAAAGTAGAGGTCATTGACAAAGAGAAGACTGTTAGGGAGATGGATTAGCACAGAGGCTGCCACGAGGGACTGAAACATAGCAGCTCTCCTGAAGATGGCACAAAGTTTCCTTCTGCTGTGCCTGAGACCCCCTGAGGCAGAACTAACTTGAGTATACCTAAAACAGCAAAAGAGGAATTCTTATCAAGATGCTTTCTCTTTTCTCTTATCCTCCACATTCCCTGGATAGTATACTCAATAAACCTGAATTACATACTGATCTAAAGGCTAAAAACACAACTGGGATTAAAGCCTTAGTTTTGACTACTTAATCAATATTTATGTTACCAAATTCTGAATTCATAGACCAAAGCTCCAACCATATAAGTATAACTATATCTAAACTTTTTAACTGAAGGGGCAGTTGCAAAGTAATTCTATCGTATATAACCTGTCTCTTTCTTGTGTGTAAGAATTATCTGAGCAGGCAAGTTTCTTAGGCTAAGCATAATTAAAGTCAATGAAGAGAAAATATATAAACAGCTAAAAATTTTATTTAGAAATGACTTGAAAATGCCACAGTGGAATTTTTAAACACTGTCCATAATTCTGGAAATAAAAAGAAAAGATCAGAAGTTTGTTCAGTTTATATAGGCAAGCAAGAGGTAAATCAGTCCTCAATTTAAATTCTAGTCCTATTTGTCAAATGAAGCCTTGACAATTGCTCCACTGAGAACAGAATAGGATTAAATCAACTTGTGATGTGTTCTATTGTGATTTGCATTTTCCTGCATAGTAATTCATAGGCCTTAATAAAACATTGATTTGCATGCTGCTACAAAGTGCATCATCTCTCAGACTTTATATTAAATATTCCAGCTATGTGTTGGGGGTAGGGTAGCTTAGATTAGCTTGAGTGTCTGCCCTAGGGAAAAAATCCTGTCTTTCCCATCTGGCCTTTTTAAATGCAAAGTCTTAGTTGAGCATTTGTATTTGTGAGTAATTTGTCACTCTCTAATTTCTGTTAAATTGCATAACATTTGACACATTTGCATTTACAGGCCTGTTAGATAATGTTTAGCACTTTTCATCTTCAAAGTGCTTTATAAATATTAACTAATCAAAACAACCAGCCCCCCCAGGAGGCAGTGAAGTGTTGGTTGCTAAGGCTGTTCTCTTGCTGGGTTTACTTTATGGGGAATTGTGAGATTACTGAATGCCAATTTTGTTGTTTTTGCTTTCTCCTTCAGTATTTGGTAGCTTTTCCCTGTGGTAGTTAGGTTTGTACCTTTTCTAGAATTTGAATATAGAGCCCTATGATTCATTAATTTCCATGTATCATGTGGAAATCCTCACTTGAATTTATGCACCCATAGCTGATTTCTTTCTTAGAATATATCTTTCATTAGTGTAAGGGTTATTGCTTATATTCTTGTAAAGTAGCCAGTCTGTGCTCATAGTGAGTGTGTACTCTCTTTGAGGTGATAATATGATTGCAGAGAACATAAAGCTAATAGAGACAAAATATACACTTAAGAAATACACTATGGTAAGTGGATTAATATATAGTGCACAAAAATAAATAAAGGAACATTTGGTAAAGGATCTATTAAATGAATATGGACAGGATTAAAATAATTAATAGGAACTGGCAGTGTTGAGTTGTTGGGTTTTTATTTTACTAAATTTACTAAGCAAAACAAGACATCCAATTTTAAGAATGGAAAAAAAAGAGCTGGACTTATAGAAAAGGACTCACAGAAGTATATAAATGTAGAAGAATGGAATGACTAGGGTCTCTGGTTAAATAAGCAAGGAGTCAGAAATGAAGTAATTCTAACTCTTAATCTTCCTATCATTCTACATTTCACTGGCCAAAGCCATAGGTCATGAGAATCTTGACTATACACCCATGAAGGTCATAGCTAACAGGACAGGGCAAAGAAATAATGGACAATGTACCGAGGTTGACGTATCTGGCATGGGTTTTATAAGATAATAATGGAGCCAAGAAAACTTGATTGCAAATAAACCTGGAAATATGTTCTATGTACACACATATATAGGCATACAAATGTGTATATATACACACATACACATGGAGTCTAAAAAACTTTTTGAGAAATGGAAATAAACATAATGAAGTATCTCCATTAACCCTGAAGTCCCTCATATAGATAGAAGGAAAAAAGTACATGCTTTTCAGTAGATAGATCAGAAGTAAAGAACATCATTTTTCTCTGGAAGCACTGGGGAAGTCATTTAAAAGAAAGTAACCTTTAATCCAAGCCTGAAAGGTTGGTATTGTGATTGAATTACTGAACTGTGAAGTTTTAGTACAGTTTTGCTACTTTGAAAAGGTATAAACAAAAGGACAACTGCCTTTTTACTCCCTGGTATTCATTAGATTTCAGTTGCCTAGACCTTAAGATGTTTGACATCATTGAAGATTGTCAATGACCCATATAGGTTCCATACTGATCACGTATTAAGCTGCTGACTTAAAAAAGAAAATCCCTAATAGTACAATTAAAATTTCTCCCTTGGATTGTCCTTTTTAGTGCAATTTGTATGGGCCAGTGGCCGTTGATTTTCTCTTCTTTTAATTATTCCTTAAATATTTGAGCATAGCTTAGAGAAATTTAACTAGCAAGAATTCTCTTTCAACTGTCTCCCCAGGAGTATTAGCTAAGATACACCATATGAAAAGTTATTTTCCCATTATAATAAAATAGAATGAAGAGATAGAATATAGTAGGTTTTATTTAACTAAAACATTTCTATAAAAAGTACTGACTTCTCTGGATTTTGCAACGGTACAAACCTTTGACATCCATCCAGATCTTGATTATAATCACAAACATCTGTTTTTCTCTATGCGATTTAAATATTTTATTTTCTTCATTTTGCTTCAAGAACAGAAATAAGAAAGAAATTGATTTCTTATTTATACCCTCTTATTACTGTGACTTAAATAAGCTATACAGTACATCAAGAAGACCGATTCAGCACCATACTCGTGTTAGGGCGATAAATCTAAGTGAAGTAAATTCAGGCAGATCTGTGCTCCAAAGACTCTCCCTGCTATGTCTATGTATTGGCCTCACTCATTATCCAAATGCATTTCCCAGAGGTTTATGTCATGCTGGAACTTGGTTCTCTACTGGGTAGCAAGAAAATGCTTCCCAAATAGTTTCCATAAGTTGAACTATTGATTTTAATGTGCACTCGCTCTCCTCAATTCTGGTGCTGATCTTTTTCCGCGTTTCCTGGAGGGAATGCTCTGAAACCTTTCCTGTGCAGGCATAAAAGTGAAAACAAACACAAATGAAACTGTTGGAGAAGTGGTTCTGGAAATGAATTTATCCTGCATTACTTCTAGGCCTAAACATTCTCAGATATCACTAAGAGCATTGCTGGAGGTGATAGTATCTGAAGTCTTTGAAGATATGTGTGTTGGGGTGAGGTGGAAAAAAGCTCTGCCGGATGGAGTTATCATAGTAGCAACCACCCACCTCTCTGCCAGGTGAGCAACTCACTCCAAATTAGTGCACGCAGTGACTTCCACTGGGAACTTTTTCTCTGATCACAGACTGTTTTCATAAAAGCAGTTTTGCCAGAGCCTCGTTTTCTGTTGTTGTTTTAGTTGATTTAAGAGAGGAGAGTGCAGATTTAAGAGAACAGAGTTCGGAAGTGAAATTTTGATTCCAGGTCATGAAAAATGCCTCTAAAATTTGTTGAGAGGTTGAACACAGTTTACCACAGCAGCACTATGGGAGAAAACCTCATGTGTACTGGTGGCTTTCTCATTTCAAAAGAGGTGAAATGTCAGTACATGACAAAACTTGCACTCTACATTCGTCCACCTCCCTAACGGATAAAAATATCTACTCATAGCGCATTGGGAGTTCATTTCACCAAGCCAGATTGTTAATCAAGCTTTCTATTTAGAGATTTTGAAAAGATTGTGTTACACTGTGTGACAAAAAAGGCCTGATTTGTGAGAGGTGGGGGATAGTCATCTCGGAGTGCCAGTGTTTTCATAAAACTCTTGCCCCACCACACATTATTCACCGGACCTCACTCCATGTGACATTTTTGTTTCCGTGAATGGAGAGGGAAATGAGACGACAGTGACTTGACGACATAAAAGAGGTGAAGAGAGAGGTGCTGTCGGACATCTAAATAGATGAGATTGAAAGACCTTCCCAAGAATGGAATTGTAGATTTGACAAATGTATTAAGTGTAATAGAGAGTACTTTGAAGGCTATATGATTTTTTATTAAAAAAATAAGCTAAAAGTTCCATCATTTTACATAGCTTGTAAACTTTGAAGTATCAAGAAATTAAAACTATATTGCAACATTATCAGTAATATCCTATCAAAATTCATTGGTAGATGATGGGGTCTGAGACAAACCTAAAGATCCAGTATGAAAAATATTGTTGTAAGTAAACCACACTAGCTTTATAGGGTTGATATGAGTAAGAATTTATTCAATGATACACAAACTCAAACACAGATGCATTTACATGATCATCATTTATGGCCATATGGAAATGTATAACATAAACATCTCCTAAATACCCACTTGGTCATGTCCTAAATTAAAACTATTATTCTCAGAATCTTTGCTGCTTTGATGGAAAAACATGAGATTTTGTTATTTAAATTATAAGCTACTTCATATATGCATATATATGTATACGCACTATTTTTATTTATTTCACTTCCAACCATCTATGTTTCTATGATATATAAACTTATACTAAATTTCACTGTTTATTTACCTTCATACTAGATAACAGAAATATACCTATTTTTAAAAATGTAATTCATTTAATGAGTCTTTAAATCACTAGCATTCCTTTTGCTAGAAAAGTTATTGTTATTTTTAAAATAATGCTAATATAAATAATTGCTAAATATATTTAAACTTTTCTAGACAGGCATAAAAAGTGCTCAGAATGAAAATACTGTCAAAGAAGATATTTCTTATTTTAATTTTTATAGCTATTTCTAAATTGCTGCCCCAAAGTGTTCTAATTTGGGGGTCTCATAAACAATTTATACTAGTGTTAATTCCCTTATAAGGTTGTATATTCCATAGCATATTCAATATTAGTCTTAAACACCATAATTCAAATGCATCAAATCTTCTCCCATCTTCCTTATTCATCAGCCAGTTTTCCCACACCTCTGAGGCCTTCTAAAATAGCACATATTGGGTTGGGTCTGGCTTAGTTTAACCTTCAAAATTATGTAACACTTTAAAGAGGTTTTTTTTTTTTTTGCAGAAGAATTACCTGACTTGATATATATATATATATATATATATATAGAGAGAGAGAGAGAGAGAGAGAGAGAGAGAGAGAGGTGATAGATAGATAGATAGATAGATGATATAGATATGCTTCCATGGTGGATCCAAGTAAAAAAAGAGAGCTTTAACAAGATCAATATATTCTCCTTTTTTTGTGGTCATCACTGCCCCTCTGGTGGGAGTAGAGACTCAGCCTTGCTCCTGGAGAGCTGTTGCTGGATTTGAACTGCCAACCCTGTGGGCCACAGTCCCACACACAACCACTCTGCCACTAGGGCTCAGCCCTCTCCATTTATTATTATCCTGGTTTTCTGCTCCAATTGAGAGGGATTTTCTTTTATTTATATGAGGGGTAGTCCATACTGAAGACATCAATTCTTGAGCCTCATCAACATGTGCGTCTGCGAGTCCTCTGCTTTCAGCCAGCAAGGGTGCATTGGCTACATGTCCCA
Organism: Nesogale talazaci; assembly: GCA_004026705.1. NCBI lineage: Eukaryota > Metazoa > Chordata > Mammalia > Afrosoricida > Tenrecidae > Nesogale > Nesogale talazaci. Next base: position 22,266 of record PVJH01022126.1, on the reverse strand, counting down.
GATTGCTAATGAGTTTTCCTTCAATTTTGATGCTGCTTTCTTCTCCCTATAGCCAAAATTCTTTGACTATGGTGCAGTAGATTGTTGTTGCTGGCAGGTGCCTTTCAGTGACTTCTGACTCATAGCAATCTTATGTCCCAGAGAGTGAAGCAGTGCCAGGAGCACATCATCCTCACCATTGTTCTTGTGGGTCAGACTGTTGTTGCAGCCTCTGTGTTTATCCATCTTGATGGAGGTCTTCTTTTTCACTTCCCTTCTACTTTAGGTGCTTCTCCAGGGACTGGTCTCTCTTGAGAACATGTCCTAGTAGATGAGACATAGTTTCCCCATCTTTGCCTCTAAGAAACCTTGCTCTTTGTCAATTCATGGTACTGTCAATATTTTTCACCAACACCATTGTTCAAATACATCAAATTTTCTTCTGGCCTCCTTAGTTAATATCCAAGTTTAATGTATCTATGAATGAGGTAATCAAAAATACCAAGGTTTAGGTCAGATTGACATTAATTATGAAAAAGACATCCTTGTTTTAAAACACTTTAAAGAGGTCTTGTTCTTTAGATTTACTTAATGCAATGTGCCATTTCATCTCAGCATATACATGGAATAGCATGGAAAATGTATATAAACTGGAGACCCATTTTATCTGTTTTAAAACTGTTCAATACCTTTTTATTCTATTCAAAAGAATGACAGTTTTTTCTTTGGCATTCAACACTTCTTCATAAAAACAATGAAATATTTTGGATATTTATTCTCAAAATTTCATCTATAATCTGCAGCAATGAAGCAGTCTAATATTTCTACATAGTTAAAACACAAGTAAGCATCTTTTTGGTACCCTCTGTTTTCAGTCAAGATTCACTTGACATAAAGAATGATATCAGTTATTCCACATCCTCTTCTGACTCCAATTTGAATTTTTGACAGCACCCTGCAAATGTACTGCTACATGTATTTTTGAATTTTCATCAATGTAATTCTAGTTGCATGTAGCATTATCTGATAATTTCCACAATCTGTTTGGTCAGCTTTATTTGACATAGGCACAAATATGAATGCTTTCCAGGTGGTTGGCTCTATATCCATTATCAAAAAAAAATTGGTATAAGTAAGTTAGTTCTTCAGGCAACATGTCAGGTTGTTACTACATTTTGATTAGTGTTCCATCAACTGCAAGACACTTGTTTTCCATTAGTGCCTTCAGTGCATTATGGACTTCCTTTTCAGTACTATATGTTCTTTTTTTTTTTTAAGTTTTATTGGCATATAATTCATCCTGCAATCCAATAGTTCAAGCATATTAAAAATCATCACCAAAATCAAATTTAGAACATTTTTTTCTTTCTTGTACTTCATTGTTTTTAGCTCATTGTGTTAGTCAGGATAGACTAGAGAAACAAATCCAAAGACAAGCATATGGACATAAGGCTACGGTTTATATATAGAAGAGGAATTAAGAAAGAATTTAGAAAGCATTCCAACCCAGTCCAGTACAAAGTCACAAGTCTGATATTAGCTCATATGTCTGATACCAGTCTACAATGTATCCTTCCAACTCATGAAGTCACAGGCCAGTGGGCACAGAGTCCCAGCGCTGGCAGGGGTCTCTCCATGGCTCCTCGCTTCCAGGCTTCAGGGTCCATCAACAGCATCCAGTGGTGGTAGAAGCAACTCAGCACTGGCAGGGGTCTCCAGGTAGCTTCTCCAGCTTCAGAGGTCTGGTTCCATCAAGGCAAGCCCATGTGGCTTCTCCTCTGGCTCCTCTAGCTCCTGGGAGGCTGCCATTTTGTCTTGTCCATAGTTCGTTGTCTCTGAGACTAACTCCCAAGAACTAGGAAGATAGCTTCTCATCTTCACGAGGGAAATATCATGAGATTTCCCAGAAGCCTCAGGACAAAGCCATGCCCACTCGGAGGCCTTATTGGCTACTCAATGGCTATCTCCAGATTAACAGGCTAGACTCCACCCCTACATCCCCATAATGAAATTGACATAAGCACATGACCATCACACTCATCATTTCCTCCCAATCTCCCGTCATAGGCTCCAAACAACCATTAATCCAGTTACTCTTTCTACAGGTTTACCTACGGAGGTAGTTCCATAACCTCAAGTCAACTAAGAGAACTGAGAGTGAAGGGTGGGGTGGAGGTTAGCCTGCCACTCAGGTTATATCTTAACTGGTGGGCAACTGAAGTAATTGACTCTCTGGAAGCTGGCCTCCCTCTCTTTATGCCTTCACATTTCTATTGACAAGCCACAGGAAGACTTACTAGCACAAATTAGAACTCCTCTCTCTGCTTCATCTTCCTATTGAAGATCCACACTCAGAAAACTGGAGGAGCCATGCAGTGACCTGTGCCTGTACTGAGATATTTCCACTGCCAGTGGACCTACAAGATTTACACTCACTGGTCTGTGGTCATTTTTTACATAATACCATGTGATTGCTTGATTCTGAAAAGGTATTTATAGACTAGGATTAGGCCTCTTGGCTAATATCAAACATGTGAACTTGTTCTGGACTAGGATGGGATGTTTTCTCATGTACAATTGCTCTTTGATATAAAGTTTTCTCTTACATATACATGAATGTCTCTGGGTTTGTTTTTTTAAGTTGACCCAGCCTAATACACCTATCCTAAATTTCATAAGCAGGAAAAGATACAACAAAGGAACCAAGAACAATAAACAAAGTGAAAAAAATACTTAGAAGAAAATACTACAGGAAATATTAAAAACAAGAGCAATTAAAATTAGTAAAGGAAGATCAAATGATAGGTGGTATTTCAAATTAACTGCATCTGCAATAATACACTTATCAATGCATTCTGAGTGATAGTAATGTGTTCGTATACCTGTTCTATGGGTCAGAGGTCACAGTAGAATAACTTCACCTGTATTTCCCTTTCACTTCTTTTTTCTAACGGAAACAACTTTAACATGGGTCAAATATCCACTAACTCCAATTGTTTTTGCACATGGAGCCAAATCACCAAAGGGTCAATTTTGTACACATGAATAATCTAGGCATTATTATATGTATTTAGCTTGCACTTGTTCAGTCTCCCTCTCTCAATAGTCTTTTGAAACTTTATAATATGGGCTAATCAATGCACTGTAAGCAGAGGTCCTTATGCTAGGGGGAGATGACCAATAAGATCCTCTTCCTGAATTAAAAAGGGTATCTCTGAGGTCGTCAGCGGCAGATAGAGATTCAGGAAGGGATTTGTACCTTGCCCTTAGGACAAGCTCTAGTTCGAGCCCCAGATAAGAACAGTTTGACATCATGGCCTGCTCATTGCAGGCCTCATGAAGGAAGCACAGAAGATGTGGGTGCTAAACAACGTGCAGGGGCAACATTAAATGGTACCGGCATTCAGAGTGTGTCTGAGGTGTTAAAGGTTTTGATATAAAGCTTTCTCTTATACATATATGAATGTCTCTGGATTTTTTCTTCTGATCGACCCAGCCTAACACACTTGTTCAATCTCTTTTCCCAAGAGCAGCCATCTAAGTGACATGTCCAATAAGTTCACATAGAAGAAACACACCATCATCTGTGACCTAAGGACTGTAAAGTATAAAATTGAAATCTGAAGGAGGGACTAGCATCAGAAGTTAAATTGGGAGATTCTGAAGTGTTGGAAGCTATGGATTGCAGTGGGGGCCCAAAATACATTTGGAGGATCTACATTTTATGTGTATGTGTGATCCAAGTGACTTTTTATAAAGGATGGAAGAAGTTTCAGGTTTTACACAGGCACCCTCAGGGCACTACACACCCACATGTGGAAACCTGAAGCCAAAAATCCTCAGCAAGGGCACCCGAGGAGCAGCTGGTAGGAGAGGGCTGGAAAAGAGGGCAGTGGCTCCCGAATCTGGCTTTTCTGGTCCTCTGCTGGGAGGCAGTACTGGATGACCCCATTGGCTGAATTAAGCCTACCTGGCTCAGATTGGGACCCACTCAGGGGTACTGGCTTCCTGTATCAAAGATATGAATGTGAGCATAATATCTGGGAGAAGTGTCCAGTTATTTCCCTCTAATCAAAATTGAGAGATGAGAATGACTTGGCTATCACAGAGTATGGTGAGATGGCTATAAATAAATTAAAATAATAATTCTGACTTGAACACTTAAGAGCTTGTTACTTGATCTTCCTGCTGCTATACTTTGTCCTTGATCAGCTTTTTAATATTTTCTGAGGGTTTTTAAAAATATTATGGTCTATCTCTGCTGAAATGTGTCATTGTATGAAGTTTTCTTGAATTTATGTTGTGTTTCTCAGTATTGAAAACCAGGACAGATTGACCTATCAAGACAAGAACTAGAATAAGAGTTCCTGGGGTCGCTGGGTAGGGATAATGTGTAGTTGATATCAAGAATTAAAAATGCATAAAAAGTTTTGAAACCCTTTTTGGTAACAAAAGTACAATACTACTTGATGTGACTAATACAGGGAGCTGTGGTAGCATAGTGCTTGTGTTCTGGGTTATTTCCCACAAGGTTAGCAGTTTGAAACCACCAACTGCTCTGTGGCAGAAAGTTAGGCCTCTCTACTTCTTCAAAAGGTTGCAGTCTTAAAAACCCATCTCGGAAGTTCTAGCCTCCCCTCTATGGTTGTCAGGTGTCAGAATGAATTTGATGGCAGGGAGAAAACAAGCAAGGAGACCAAAGCAGTGCAAGGCAGGCTATCTTGATAGTGTCCTGTGGAAATCAGAATCTAGAGCGAATATATATCTCTGTCCTTGGAATTTACCCTTGGGGAAATTGTAAATACCTGTTTTACATTGACAGGTGTCAGGGTAATAGCTGGGAAATAACTGTTGACTATGGACAAGTGAACCGAACAAGAAGGTTCTTTAAGTCTTAGGCCAGCCTCAGGATATCCTTGTGGACCAAGTAGAGAGCAGGGCCTGGGTTCTCATCACTAAGAAGAACATAGGAAAAGACTGTCAGCCCAATCAGGTCAATTTAGGTGACATCCACATCCAACCTGTCTGCTTTTTATAGCAATGTAGAGTTATAAAACCCCCATAGAGATGGAATTAAGTACAACACCTTAGGCTAACTGCACTGTGTAAGGAGGATTTTTCTAACTCTAATAAGTAAAAATATGTTGGGTAAGGTAGGATGGGAATCAGTCTCTTGATTTTAAGTCAAGTTATCCAGAGCAGTAAGTAAATTCACCTTCCACAGCCACGTCTGTTCAGTTGTCCTCACCAGCAATTAATGTATTGAAAAACCTGATGTTTGCTCAAAATTTTTTTAAAAAAATACATTTTAGCCTAACTACATCTGCCATAATTGGACTTTACGGTGCCCTTTGTCTGATAAAGCTATTTACATCCCTGGACTATGATCAGAGGAAGACCAGATGTTCACAATTTAATCTTCAAAGTTGGATTTTTATTTTTTCTCATTCACAATCCTTGGATCACATGCAACAATTAATATTCTGAAAGTCCTTAATTCTCATGGGCTGCTGGTCTAGGGTCAAGGAAGGAGACAAAGTAGTCTTCCCTCAGGCAAAACAGGTGGAGTCTTCCCATGGACAGCAGACAGTAGGATGGTGTGACAAGAGCTTAGTGAAGCAGGCTTGGATTGGATCTTGACCTCAACAATGCATAGTGACAGGATGTTGCAGCCTCAATTTCAAGTGCTGTACATATCAGCAGCATTGGAAGCAGGTCTTGATGGAGTCTCAAACTCCAGTGACTTGGCCCATAGGTTGGCTTGGCCCACAGGTAGTGCAGCACGCAGTTGAAGCAAAGAACTAGCTCAAGCAGCAGCACACCTGTCTGATGACCAGGAAGAAAAAGAGAAGGGGGAAGACCTCAGACTACAATTAATCTCATTATTCTCCAATCAAGTTGTCACCTGATTAACTTTTCCCACATGTTCCTATGGGTGGAGCTGGCACACTGAGTCTAAGTATCACACCATATTTCTTTTCCCAATGATTGTAAATATTTACAAGTCCACCAGGGGTGTATGAGAGTTCCAATGTCTTGTCAGCCTCTCAAGTATTGTTCTTCTTTGTATTTTTACCCAGGCTAATATTGTGGGTATAGCAAAATAAGTAGCTGCATATTTTAAAGGGTTAACAAAATTGACAAATTGCTGGAAAATCTAACAAAGGGAAAGAAAGAGAAGATGCAAATATTTAGAATTAGAAAAGATGCAAATATCTAGAACTACATATGAAAAAGAATAACATCGTAACAGATCAAATGAAATAAAATTAAAGAAATTCAAACCTCCTGAATGGTTAGTAATCTTTGACATTTCCTCATGTGTTTGTCAGCCCTCCCGGTGCCGTCCATGTCCTCTGATCACTTTCTAGTTGAATTATTTATTGTATTTTTATTAATTTGTGGCAGAATTCTATAGATTTTGGTAATTAGTCCCTTGTCAATTGTGTCATGGTTAAGTTTTTATGAGCTATCGTTTTACTCTTTTAATGAAGTTTTTAATGGACATAATGTTTTATTTTTAACAGGTCCCAGTCATCAATTTTATCTTCCACTACATGCTTCCTTTATTATATTTGCTAGTCTATGTATGCAATAGGTCCCTTAAGCTTGTCCTTATTTTCTCCCTGATGATCCCGGTAGCTCTGGAGTTTAGATTTTGGTCTCACCCACTTTGATTTTATTTTTGTGTATGAGGTGAGAAATGAGTCCTGTTTCATTCTTCTGTAGTTGGCAATCCAATTTTACCAGCACCATTTGTTGAAGAGGGTGTTACTATCCAACTTAATGTTTTTGGATTCTTTGGGTTCATTATAGTTACCTATAAATGGATATGTTCATTTCTTAGTTTTCTATTCTGCTTCAATGGTTTATGTATCTACATTATACCATTACGGGACTGTTGACTGCTGTTGCTGAGTAAGAAATTTTGAGGCCAGTTTGTGTAAGACATCCAGCTTTTTCTGCTATTTGAAAAAAGTATTGCTCATCCTGGGTCTCTCCCCTCTCTATATTGACAGTAATTCATTTATCCATGTCTATAAAGAATTAATTTGTGGTTTGGATATGGATTTCATTATATTTTATATAGTTTTTAGTAGTATTGACATTCACAATATTAAGTATTTCCATGCATGAACACTCTGTATTTCTCCATTTGTGTAGATTTCATTTGGTTATTTTGATAATGTGCTGTTGTTTGAGGGTTTTGGGGGTGGGGGGTTACATGTTTTTCGCTTCTTTGGATAGGTTTTTTTTTTTTAGGTATGTCATCTTTTGTTTGGCTATTGTAAATGGTGTTCTCTTCTGATGTCTTTTTTGAAGTTCTACTTGCTGGTGTAAAAGAATCCAATTGATTTCTGTTTTTCTTAATACTTTTTCCTGATACTTTACCAAATCACTCAATTGTTTCTAACAATCTTATGTGGAGTCCATAAGTATCCCTCTATAAGTAATAATATCATATGTGAATAATGAGGACTTCACTTCATTGCCCAATAGATTTCTTTCTCTCTTTTTTTTTTTGTTTTCTAATGGTTTTAATACTTCCAGCACAATATTAAATAGGCATGTGATAAAGTGCATTCTCTTTTAGTTCTCATTTTCAGGTGAGCTATTTTAAAATATTTTCATTTCTCCCCATTGAATGTGATATTGGCTCTTGTATTTTCATATAAGGCTTTCCTTATGCTAAGCAATAGTCTTCTGTTCCTTTTTTTAGTGTCTTAATTAAAAATGGATGTTGGATATTGTGAAAGGTTTAGTCTATGCTTTGCTTATCTGGTGAATTTTTTGACTGTTTTATGATTATAAAGCCATCCTTGTATCCCTGTTAGGAAATCTCACTTAGTTGTGATTAATTATTATTTTTTACATATTGTTGGAATCTATTGGGCAGAGTTTTGTTGAGAATTTTTTCCTTTTTTCATGTGGAACATTGGTCTCTAGTGCCCGTTTTTGTGGGATATTTTCTTGTTTGGAGGATCAGAATTATGTGAGCTTCATAGAATGGGTTTTGGAATGAAGTGACACTTTCCATATTCTGGAATTATCTGTGCAAAATTCATCACAGCTCTTTGCTAAATACTTGGTATAATTCTCCTATGAAGCCATCTGGTCCTTGGTAGACATTTTCTTGGTGGAAATTTTCTTGATGGCATTCTCTATTTCTTCTTTTATATTTTTTTAAGTTTTCTACATCCAGGTTAATTTGGATAGGTGATATAATTCTAGGTTCATTTCTTCCAGATTATCAAGCTTGTTGTGATACAGTCTTTTTTGGTATGGTGTTATTCTTCTTATTTCATTTGCATCTGTTGGAGTGTTACCTTTTCCATCTGTAATTTTATATACATATATATATATATATACTCAAGTATAACCTAACCTAAATATGAGCTGAGGCACCTAATTTCACTGCAAAAACCTTATAAAATATGCACTGAAAAACTCAGATTATACACGCATCTATACAGTATTTCATTTTCTCTTCCTTTGTTAAGTTTACCAATCTGGTTAATACTCTCAGAAACTTCTTTCTTTTTTTGTTATATGTTTTTCTTTCTTGCTAGAGATTATTTTTAATTATAAAGATAAGGGCTCATGGGGGTAGGTTGGGGGATGGAGAAGATAAAGGGGAGCTGGTATCGTGGAGTTCAAGGCAAAAAACAAAGTTCGGGAACTGACTGTGGTAGCAAATCTACAATTACGCTTGACCTAATTGAATTACAGATTGTTGCAACATCCATATGAACTCTCTTTAAAAGGATTATTTTTTTGAATGTCTAGGCCAAAAAAAAATGAATGACTTGTTGATCCCCCCCCTCCCAATTTTCCCTGTTTTCCACTTTGCTTATTTATACTGTAATCATTGTGATTTCCTTTTTTCTGTTGCAGCAGGGATGGTTTTGTTGCTCTTGTTCTAGTTGTTGGGTTCTGATTTTGGATTGCTGCTCTTCTGTCGGTACGCATTTACTGCTGTAATTGCCCTCTGACCGCTGCTTTTGTTGTCTCCGAGGTTCAGGTGTGGCATTCTGATCTTGTCCTCAGTTCCAAGGAAGTTCCTTATCTCCTTATTTACCTATTAAGTAAGTGAATTTGATTAGCTTATTTATTTAATTAAATACTTATTTAATTATTTAGTTGTTTAATTAAATAAGTTAAATAAGTTCCCTATTTACCTATTATTCAATGTTTTTAAGTAACACCTCGTTCAGTTTCCATGTGTTTTTATCCTTTCCATCTTTAGATGCCCATTCTTTATATTGTTCATTTCAAGTTTTATGTCATTGTGATCTGATATAATGTTTTATGTCATTGGGTCAAATCTCAAGGTTTTTGAATTTGCTGCGCTTGCCATGAGCTGTAATATGTGATCTAGCCTACTGCATATGGCATTGTTCTGGAGAAGAATGCATAGTGCTGTCGTTGAGTGCAATGCTCTGCTTCCTTCCAGGAGATCTAGCTGGCTGAGAGTGTTATTTAACTCGTGTATTTTTTTTTTTTTGAGTTTCTTTCCTGGTGATTTGTCTTTCTTAAAATGTGTGTTCTGAAATATCCTACTATTATCACAGAGCTGTTTATTTCTATTTTCAACTCTGTGATCATTTAATTGATGTGTGTTGATACCTTTCAAGGGTATTTGCTTGGATACATATACATTTGTTAAAATTATGTATTGCTGGCGCATTGTCTCTTTAGACATATAATGTTCATCTTGCCTTTCATTGCATTACTAACATTGAAGTCTATTTTATCAGAGATTAATATTGATAATCCCACCTTTTAGTGGTTGCCGTTAGCTTGGTAAATTTTTCACATCCTTTGATTTGATTTGTTCATTTTTTCTTTGCATTTTAGATGTGTCTCTTGCAGACAGCATATAAATTGGTCTTCTTTTTAATCCAGTCTGCTATTTTCTTTATTTGTTTTTTTTGGGGGGTGGGGGGGAATCACTGCTCTCCGGCAGTGGGAGTAGGAGGCCCAGCCCCACTGCTGGAATTGAACCTCTGTCCCAGTGGGCCGCAGTCCCGCGCACAACCACTACGCCACCGGGGCTCAGCCCTATTTTCTATATTTGTATTAGTGCATCTGATCATTGGCATTCAGTGTCATTTCTTCTATATTTTGGTTTGTTGCTATCATTTGCTATGTTTGTGTTTGACTTCATTTTCCTTTATTTTGTGGTGAATTTACTGGTGTCTGTTTCTTCTCTATTTCTGTTTTGTTTTGAGCACTGCTTTCATTGTATTGGTTTCTGGATGGTGTTGTCTGTCTTCTGTTCTCAGGTTGGTCTGCTACTGTTGTTAAGTCTTGGTCTGCCCATAGTGATCAGTTTAATCATTTTCATAATGTTTGTGTCATGTTTATGAATTTCTTTAGAATTCCTTATCCGAAATACCTTTATTTCATCCTTGAAGCTGAAGGAAAATTTACTCAACATAATTTCTTGCTTTTCAGTTTTTTTTCTAATCTTACATATGTCATGCTGTTATCTTAATGCCTGTATAATTTCTACTGAAAGATCTGAGTGTTCCAAATCAGTGTTCTTTGGTAAGTGACTGTTCTTTTCTTGCTAGCTTCCATCAAGATTCTATTTTATTCTTTGAAATTTCAGAGTTTGACTGAATATTTCATGATGATTTTCTTCTGAGATGTATTCTGTTTGACAACTTCTCACATTCTTGAATAGGTATTTTCTTCTCTATTATGTTGGAGAATTTTTTTACCATTATATTTCATTTGATTTTTTTCTGCAGTTTTTAAAATTTCTTCTATTTCCAGAATCCTGATGAGATATAAGTTGTTCATCTTCATAGTGTCTCACATTATTCCAAGGCTCTCTTCTGATTCATTTGAGGGTTTTATTATTTTTGATTTTTTTTCACTGATTGTACTCAGTGATTATTTTTCAAGCATACTAATTGATTTTTTCTTTTCTTCCATTCTAGTCCTTGGCCTTTTACTATGTTGTCTAATTCACTATGTTGTCTATTTCACTGTTGTCTTCTGAGATTCTTTTAAGTTTAAAGATTTTAGCTTTTCATTTTTTTCTTTTGTTCTTACTATCATTTTTTTATGAAAGAAAGCACCATTCTTCTGACTTCTGTTTCTGGTAGTTCAAAGGCCTGTTATTCAGAGAGTTCCACTGGATTTGGGTTTTATTTATTATTTATTATGATTGTTTTGTTTGTTTCTCTTGATTTTTGTAGTTATTGTGGTCAACTGCTATTTTCTTGCTATTGTTTTATAATTATAACTGGTGTGTAAGCTACTGTCTGTGGAGAGGTAGTTGGCTCAATTCACAATGTAGGAGCGTTCCAGTGGGATCTGGAATACTTGCAGTGGTCAAAAAGAGAAAAGGTAAGAGAGAAGGGGAGTGTGTGGTCGAAGAAGAGCGAGAATAAGTTACACTTATAAAAGCCAGAATAAGCAATGTTTGAAAAAGTCTGCAAACTAATAATAATAAAAGTAATAATAATAATAAGATATCTTTTAACAGTAGTAATTAGATTGAACAAAGGACAAAGGAGATAGAATATCTGAGTGTAGTCTGAGTGTGGACACTAATTTCCGTTGTTTTGGAAACATGAATGTGGGTATATATGTGCACTAAGCGGAAGTAAATAAAGTTCTTATTTAGTTCGATGTGTCATAACCTAAAAGACTGAAAATCTTTGCCTGGGTGGGGGTGAGACAATGTTTATTCTCAGAGGATAGGGGTATCCCAAAAGAGTCAACTAGAAGAAAAGCTGGGGGGAGGGGAATCTCCCCAAATGTAAATGAGAGTAATACAATCGAACAGAAGTACCAACCTAGAAAATAAATAAGTAATGAAACTGACTTGTGAGTGGGGATTCCTGATCTTAAGTAGTGTTATTCTGTGTACATGTATAACAGCTGGGGGGAGTGGCAATTTTTCAGGTGGAGTGAGAGACAACAAATCAGGAAAGGAGGAAGGGACAAAAAAGAAGGAAGTTAAGCTTGGATGTTGATTATGTCTGTATCAAGCTCCCCATGCAGATAGCTATTGCACAGAGGCTAATGAAGAGGAATGGCTATTTGGGTTGCTTCAGGGCCAGGTTAAAAATTAGGTGTGCTGGAGAGGAACAGACCTCCCTGAGGTGGTCTGTGCTGCTGGTCCAGGGTGTAGAGAAAGCTGTGCACAGTTGCTGCCATTCTCCTGTCTTAAGCATCTTGGATCCTGACGGAGAAGGACTCCTATTGCAAAATTGCACACTAAATAAGAGAGACTGGAGAATAACCTATGCATTCGAATTATGGTGCCAGAGAAGAAAATTGAAAGAATGTTGGCTACCAAAAGGACAATTAGATATGCTTTCATTGAAGTACAAACAGAGTACTCCTTAGAGGCAAGAATGGCCAGGTTTTCTATTACTTATTGTAGACATTTCATCGGGAAATTCCAGTCCCAGGAGAAGGACATTATGCATGGTCCTGTAGAAGAGCAGTGAAAATTGGAAGGCCATTAAGGATCCGGCTTGAGACAGAGGCTGCCACAGTGGTCTCTGACATAGGAATTATCATGGGGATGACGACAGAGGACCATGCATTGTTTCACTCTGCTGTGCATGGCATCACGATGAGTCAGAACCAACTGATTGCACCTAAAGACAAGTAAATAATTAAAACAGTTTGGGACACAAGTGTCACAAATATTAGCTAATTTAATTATAACTTGTTACCTTCTGAAAATGCAAAGAATATCATTCAAAATTTAAGGAGTTTGCAAGCTAGGATATGTATTCTTCTTAAGAAACAATATTCTGCAAACATCAGATATCTTCTAATCTGCCTCAATAGACTCATAAAACAGTAGATATTGGAGATGGCTGATAATCTTTGCCATCTCACTGCCCTCATCATTGTGAAAACAGCCTTGCTTGCTCATAATGTGTTGAAATTGAACTACTTACTGATGAGCATCATGGATTTCGGCCTTCTGGATTACAATTCAGCGTAATCAAAAGCAAAATTCTCATAACTGAACTACATTCAGATGCGTTTCAGGATTATCCTGGAAATTAGGCCCAGACAACATAAGAAATTCAGAATTATGTTCAGATACTTCCAATGGATGGAGAAAGCATTCAAGAGAATTATGGGAAAAATAGAAACACTATAACAAAATTGCTGAAGAAAATAATAAGGAAATGAATAAGATACCGCAGTAAGAGAGTTAAATAACAGCATTGAAGGAGCAGACAGCCAAATTAGTGAGCATGAAACTTATTCCCCCAACTACATTTGATGAGCAGAAAACATCAACAAAAAGAGCAAAGAACTCTATAAAAATCCTAAGTGTTATGTTGGATACCACAAAAGGAACAATCTACAAGAGGTAACTCCTCAAAACCTGGGATCCCTAAAGTACTCCCAGGAAATGTTAAATAGAAAAGAAGCAACTCAGACTACTAAAACAGTGAAGATGTGTCCACGTTAGAGAAAACCACTAGCCAGAGCCTCGTTGAATAGGCATTACATATTTCAGGTAACGTTCTATTTATACTCAACATACTTATAAAACAGAATTTCTCAGCCTCATGACATTTTAAGCGATGTTGTGAGACATTTCCTGCGAAAGGTTTGTAGTCACATCCCCAGCTGCTATCCAATAGGTGCCAGTAGCACGTTTTAGGTTGTGACAAGCAAAATTGTCCCCAGTTCAGAGCCACGGAGATAAATTATGTAGTCTGATCATCGCTTTTTCATGGCTAGATATTGAAAATTTAATTTGTCCTATACTTTTCAGCTAATTAACTGTAGAACCATAATTCTACTCCAGGCACTCAAATTTGATCCTGCTTGATATGTTTACTAAGAGGGGGAGTCGCCATCTTTGATAGTCTAGAATAGGACAAACACACTGTAACTAATCCTTGTGCTTCAATCTACCAAAATAAGTTCTTCCTAATTTAGAATGTAAAATATAGATTCTGTGTTCTGTTTGCACTATTGTCATCCAAATCATCAGTTCATTAGAACCTCTCAGCTATTTTATTGTTAGGCTTTTGGACTAAGGCTCTGTATAATTGCTAATGTGCAGCTGGTTCTACCTGACCTTACTAGTTGGGCTCACAGAATCTGATCGCCAAGTAGCTTAAGTTATATTTGAATATTAGACTTGCATTTGTTTGGTTGTCATTTTTTTTAACAGTAAGCATCTGGGACTAAAAAATAAGGTACTGACATGTTTTCTTAAAACAAATTTCATATGCTTGAACTTCAGTTAAAATTGTATATGCTATTTGTTTTAGTTCAGTGTTTTTGTATAGATAGGTAGTTACTAATTAAGTTGATCTGGCCTTGAATAAAAAGAGTTACTGATTGTATCAATTCCTTTGGAAAAGGGAACTATTTAGAAACAAATCAAGTGGGAGTAGGTAGTGGTGGATAAGATAGGGCTATTGATTCAATCCTAGAACACATTGAAAAGGTATGATCCTAAACTATGTAAACTAAGGTAATTATGAATAATAGTGAAGACCAGTCCATAATTTATATTTGTTATAATAAAAAAGGAAATGGAAATGCCCCTGATATAGTACACAGTGACATATACACAATCAAATGTGTGACATAATTTCAAGGTAAATTTTATAAAGTTTTCTGATATTTAGTAATTTTCATAAAGGATATCTATAAAGCATGTCTATCTATCTGTTTTATTCTTAGGATTGCATCTTTAAAGGTGTGTGACCAATTTGAAGGAAATTATAAAATCTCATTGAAGTATATAATATGAATTACTCAATAAATTAAAACATATTCAACTTTTAACTAGAAATCAGTATAATAAGAATATTAGTGCTTTTAAAAATTAATGTGTGGACTTAATTCAATTTCAACAAGAACAAAGATTAGAGTTTGGAGAAATTATAAAAAATTATATGACAGAATGTGTTTTTAGAATTTATACACACATCATCTATGTATATGCACCATCTATGTATATGCAAATCATGGTCAAATGAAGAATAGTACAAAAGGATACTATCAATTAGCTATGTTGTAGTGGTTTTTGTGTTGCTGTGATGCTAGGAGTCACACACCCAGTATTTGAGACATTAGCAGTGTCATTGATATCAAGAGATTTCAAACTAAGCGGAATGATAGCATTTGGTTTATAGAAGTGGTAGAAGCAAATATAGACAGGGAAAGTAGTTAAAGAAATAAATAATATTTCCTTAATATCATTGAAGAAGGAAAAAAGATATTAAAGAAACTGTTACTAAAGAAGTTGTTAACCTCATATAGGCTAGACCCCTAAAGAAAAATCAAGATTTATTGTAGTCCATACTCAGAGAATCCTGAGAGCAGCTTTGAGAGAAAAGAGCATTCACCCATAAATGAAAACCAATAGGAACATCCTCAGATGTCTCACCAGAAACCAGATAATTGAAAATAAAATGGAATGATTTATATAAGTTCCAGAAAGAGGGGGAAGGGGAACAGCCAACCAAGTCTCTTGCAAAACTATTGCTAAAATATGAAAGAGAAACAAGCATATTTCCAATAAGGAAATCATTTCTTTAAAATGAGTCCAACATTTAAAACACATTGGACATAGGCTCAGCAGCAATGGACAAATCTGATAGCCATATAGAGTGAACAGCATCCTTACAGTAAAAACAGTACTAAAAATAACACAGAAATAGAGAAAATAAAAACAAACCAATAAATCCACTCACATGCCAACACTCACAAGAAAAAAAAATCACAGCAGTATCAAAGCAGCCCATGCCAATAATGATAATTGTTACCAAATAAAATGCACAAATCAAGAGTCAGAGTATCAGACTGAATAAGAAAATAATATGCTGTCTATAGGAAACACCCTTAGACATTGAGATAAAAATAGACTAAAAAATGGATAGAGAAAAAAATCCTAGCCAGCTATTCGTCCCCCATCACAAAAGAAAAATCACTCCTAAATTAATCTCATGAAATTGACCTCATGTAAAAAATCATGAAAGATAAAATAGAAGTTAAATGACCATTAAAATGATGATATATTTAGAAGCATAACTGATAGCAACATATGTACACATATGTCTGATACAGTTGAGGTATGGATAATAATAAGCATTGTAAGAGCTCTCAATAGATGATTTTAAAGAGAAGCATGACCATAATAAACATATATATTCAATGAAAGATCTTCAAAATATATTAACTAAGCTCTTACAAACACACAGAAGAAGTAAACAGTATAATTAACCAACACAACCTCCTTAACATATACAGGGCATTCAACCAACAGTAACATGATATGCATTTTTTTCTAGTGGAACATCCTGTCGAATAGACAATATGTTAAGTCATCTGCAATGCATCCACAAGCATTTAAAAATAGACTATTGAGGTTTGAACTACTTTTCCTCACACCACAATGTTATAAAATTAGAAGTCAACAATAGAAAGAATAAGAGTAATAAATAAAAGTAATAAATAAAATGCATGGGAATTGAAGAACATGCAATTTTAAAATGACTGACATTAGATGAAGTAAAGGGTGAATTAAAAATAAAACCAAAAAACTCCCAGAAATAATGAGAACATAAATACAGCATGCCAAAACCTTTGAGAAATAGCAAAACAAAAACAAAAAAAACAAAAAAACAGTCATTTGAAGGACACTTTACTGCAACTCAGACAGACCTGGAAAAAGAAGAGAAGGTCAGGATTATGATATGAAAAAAATTTTTGACATGTCTTGCAATTGAAATTGATTAAACATTCAATCAATATGCATTGATAGCCATTGGCCATATGCATAGAAAATGTGTGATCAAAAAGAATATACTTGAAACACGTGAGCTCAGTAATAGAAACAAGTTTGATAACATTTTGAAATACCAACAATTTTATTCAAAGCAAATAGCATTTTATTAACAATAAGAATGGTGACTTAATACTTACACTTTTCTAGGTGGAATACACAAATCAAATAAACTATATCTGAAAGAAGAGAAGGAGAATTTCAATATTAGCAGCTAAAATCAATTTGGGAGCTGACTGTGGAGTGGGTCATCCATTGCTTACATGTAAACTCAGGTTGAAACTGATGAATATTGAAATTAATCCTTGAAACCAGAATATTACCTTGAATTTATCCCACCTGGATTTTGAGAATATCATAAGAGCAGAGTTGCTTCATTGAACACTAATAATAGAAGACATTGAGTGTTGGGATGACATGAAGAACATCATTGTTGAAGAAAGCAAAATGTCATTAAAAAGGCAGGAAAGAAAGGATCAAAGTAGATTTCAGAAGACCCTCTGAAATTTCCTTTCAACTGCAGAAGGACTAAAGCAAATGAAAAATTATGGTGTTAAAGAGCTGAAGAGAAATTTTCAAAGGTCAGCTGGAGAAGACAAAGTAAAGTATTTTAATGAAATGTGTGCAGTCCTAAAATTAGGAAACCAAAAATAGAAAAGCACAATCAGCATATTTTAAACTAAAAGGACTCAAAGGGAAAAAAAACCCAGCCTCAATTGCAATATTGAAAGAGTCTATGGAAAAATATTGAATTACACAAAAAACATCAAAATAAGATGGAAAAATAAACAGTCACCCTACCAAAAGGAGCTGACAGACATTCCAATATTTCAGAATAAGTTCTGACAATGAACAAGAATCCATGATACTGAAGGAAGAATTTCCAGTTTTACTGAAAGAATTAGTGCAAGGAATACCAATTGAAATGTTTCATCTAGCTGATGAAGTTCAGGAAGCATTCACAACACTATGCCCAAAATTTCAGAAGACAACTACTTGGCCAATTGACTGGAAGAGATTCATATATATACCCATTCCAAGGGAACCAATGGAATGTTCAAATTGTAGATCAATATCATTAATATCGAATGCAAATAAAATTTGTTAAACATCACCCAATAATAATTGTAGCAGTGCACTATAGAAAGTTGCCAGAGGTTCAGACTGGATTCAGAAATGAACATGCAACAAGTGATACTATTGCTAATGTCAGATGGATCTCAGCTGAAGGCAGAGAACATGAGAAAGATGTTTATTTATGTTTTTATTTGACTCTTCCAACACATTTGTGTGCTTGCATCATAACACGTTATGGGTAACCTTGAGAAGAAGGAGGAATCCAGAACCCTTGTTGTGCTTGTGGAACATATATATGGATCAAGGGGCAGTAGTAGAAACAGGACCTGGGTTTAGAACAGCACTGACTGGTTAAAAATCAGGAAAGGTGTGTATTGTTAGCATTCTATTTGCTAAATATACTTAGTCAATCTCTATGCTGAGCAAATCATCAGATAAAATGGATTATATGAAGTATGGCATCAAGATTGGAGGAAGGTTTATGAATATCCTGAAGTTTTCAGGTGACACAACCCTGCTGGTGGAAGGTGAGGAAGGCTCAAGGCAGTTACTTATGAAGGTGAGAGCTGTAGCCTCAGAATGGATTACAATTCAATGTAAACAAGACCCAAATCCTCACAATTGGACCTATAGGTAACATCATGTTAAGTGGAGAAAAGATTGCAATCATCAAAAATTTCCTCCTACAGGAACGTCAGAGGAAACAGAAGTAAGATCTTGGAAGCAAAGCAATTGATAGAGGTATAAGCACGGATATGTACATATGTAAGTACATTATCCACAAATATAGAGGTATTGACCCATGTACATATACTTATAACAAAGCAGTAGATGGATTTCAGGCCTCTGCTCATAACCACCGTCAATCCAAGAACGTTTTGTTCTATCATGGTTTTGAAGACAAAACCAGTGCATAAGCAAATGTAGTAAAGAAAGCAGATAATGTCTGGCTATTAATGACTCAAGAGTCCTCAAACTTTTTAAACAGCAGGTCAGTTTACTGTCCCTCGGACCATTGGAGGGCTGTAGTATAGTTAAAAAACAAACAATAAACAAATTCGCTGTGGGTCCTGGATGAGTCGGCTGCTAAGCAGGATAGCAGTGTGGGCAAAACACCCAGTGGGTCAGATAAATGTCCTCGGTGGGCTGCATGTGGCCTGCAGGTCATAGTTTGAGGAACCCTGGAATATTTGAGGTTTAAAACACAGCCATTCAGCAGTGAAGCAACAAGTCCACATGGAGGAAGCACACCTCTGGTGTGACCATAAGAAGTCATTGGGACCAGATAGTAGACACCAGAAGACAGATAATAAATGAAAGCATATTTTTGAGAATGAGAGGGATTGAAGCAGAAACTCAAAGCCCATATGTAGACAGTGGAACAATTCACCATAAAGGGGCCATAGACAAGGGATGAGTAAGGCAGGGTGCACAGAGCTTCGATGAAACACAATACGTCTTCACCCCCCAACTCTCATAACTCCAGTGCTGCTTCTCAATTCAGACTAGACTGGAGTATGTACACAGATATAGATAAGAGATGGGGGCTCCTGATACACCAAATCCAGGAACAGGAGTAGAAATAGCTATACCAGAAGGGTAGAGATAAAGGGATGGGAAGGGGGGTGAAGAAGAAGGGAAAAAGGGGAAATTGATAGCAATAATTGGCACAGAACCATACAACCTTCTCCAGGGAGAAGAACAACAAGAAACATGGGAGAAGGGAGACATCTTTCAATGTGAGATGTAAATATAATAATTTTTCTAGGCGATATAAGGGCAGGAGGGTTATAAGAAGATAAAAAGAGGAGCTGATAACAAAGCCTCGTTCGAAAGTAAATGTCTAGAAAAGAATGAAGGCAACATTTGTACAAACACACATGATGTGATCAATGTAGCGATTATAACCTTGCTTGTAAGAGTCCCCAATAAAATGATCTTTAAAAAAATCCAAATCTTCCTGCTTGGGTCCACAATCAATGTTCATGGAAGCAGCAAACAAGAAATCCAAAGAAGCATCACATTGGGCTTATCTATTGCCTCTTATCTCTTTAGGGTATTGAAAAGCAGGAATCTTTGAGAAATAAGAATAAAGCTAACCCAAACCATGGTATTTTCTATCATCTCCTGTATATGAGAAATTGCATGTTGAGGAAGGAAAACCAAAGCAGAACTGATGCATTTGAAAATGGGCACCGACAAAGAATCTTAAAGGTACAATGGACTTCAAAGAACTAATAAGTCTGTCTTGGAAGAAGTATGGCCAGAGTGCATCTTAACGGCATGAATGATAAGACTTTGTCTTACTTTGGACATGTTGTCAGGAGAGACAGTCTCTTGAGAAGGCACCATGCTTGGAAAAGTGAAGAGGCATAAAAATGCAGAAGGCGAGGCTGAACCCCGGAGGAATCATGGTTGAATTCAGGGCTGCAGTCCATAGACTTGGCAGTTCAAATGCAGTGCCGACTTTTCAGGAGCAAGGTTGGGTAGCTTCCAAGACCAATAGAGGGCAGTGATGCCCCCCCACCAAATGCAGAATGCCTTCAGGGAGATGGATTGACATAGTGGTTGCAACAATGGGTTCAAGGACAAGATCAATTATAAGGGTGGACCTGCATCACCACCAGGTAGTGTTTAATATGTGGGGTAGCTGTGATTCAGAACCTACATGAAGATACTTAACAGCTTCAGCGTTTGGTGCATATATCTGAATAGCTGCATTGATTTGATTTCCTTGTATGCAAAGATAAATATTTCTATCACAGAGAGCATTACCCTTCAAGGTTGACCTTAAAATTTCCTTTAGATGAATGCAATGCCATTTATTTTTAATGTCATTACCAGTATAATAAATCAGTGGTATGATTCAGCCAGTTCATGAAGGTTTGGTAGAATCTTTACACAGTTTTTGCTTAGTTTAGCAAACTAGTTATTAAAATGGCACTTTCATTAACAGGTCTTCCTAAAGTGGGCATCTGGGCAGTAGCCCAATTTTGAAATTTTTTACCTACATTTACAAAATCTTGCATATGTTACTCTTTTCAAGATTCATCTGTACAATATTTTATGATTTCGTTTTGTGTACTTCTTTTATTGTTCTTATTTATGAATTAAATGTATGAAATAATAAACTGTTTAATGTTGTTTTGCACTTAAAATGGTCATTAGGGCAATTAACTGGTTATTAAATTATTTGAATCCCATGGTTCTAATAAACCATATTATTTTCTGATTCAAAATGGTATATACTAGCCCATTTCAACTCAATTGTGCCTACAATCTTGATATTTGTTTCATTTTTTAATTCCAATTTTCCCAGATTCATATATTATATATTCCAAGTTCTAATAATTAATTGTTATTTACATTTTTCCTTCTTATTTTTATTTGTGCTCTAGCAGTAAATAAAGGTCACAAAGGCTTTAATTCAAATGGCTTTGTTCCATTGACACCATTCTTGTGACCTCAAATTCAAGAAGGCAGCTCTTCCTTGGTCATATTTTGAGAGCATTCTGGCCTGAGGGCTCAACTTCTGCCACTATCACTGATAATTTTCTGTTTCTATTCATGGGGTTTCCTGTATCTAACAATGTTGCAATGTTATCCAAAATTTTCAGTCACCAATTCCTCAAAAGCTGACAGCTTATTTTTATTTATGTCTGATCTTATCTGGAATCTCTGCTGAAATCTGTCCATTTTGTGTGACCCTGCCATAATTTGAAATACTAATGACACAGCTCAGTATCACAACAGTGTGTACATCACTACAGTATGAAAAATTATGACAGACAAATTATGCTGAGCTGAGATTTTCAACTACAAAAGGACAATTCTTGAGTGAGAATATGACTATAAATATGGGAAGCAAAGCAAAGGATTGCATACCAAAAGAAAAAGATCTAGAACTTTCTCATTGGAGGGTAAAGTAAGGAAGAGAAGAGAAAGCAGTGCAATACAAGGTTGTTAAGTATTGATTTGGGTGGAAGAGAGGATAGATATTCATTAGAGAGGTGAAATCAGTGGAGGGCTGTGGGAAAGAATCCCAGTTGTGGATGGTTTGTTTGAACTGTTGAATGCAGAATGGAATATTTGAAATGTAAAACCCCTACCTAATTCAAAATTTTAAAAATCAGTTTAACGACCATATATGGTCTTTGGTCAGTACTGAGGAATAATTAAAATCCACTTTTATGGTCTTATTGTGGTTCTTAAATTAAGTAGTATATATTCCAGATCATATTTTGGTTCTGATAGAGCTTTAAAGTTTTCTTCAGCTTCAACCTGATATCGAATGCAAGCTATTTACAATTGACCCAGCTTTCATTTACCATATGATATTCGTTTCTCTTTTACACAACATATGTAGCTGATCTGATTCTTGTGCATTTCATATAGGAAAGTCCTCATGT
>PVJH01022125.1:0-37277 GCA_004026705.1 Nesogale talazaci | reverse complement strand
AAATGAAATATTAAAGTATCATATACATAAAATAAAGAAATATGGAAGTTGAAAAAAATCTCGACTTCCACTATCCAATCCCCACTAATAGCAATTTCTTCCTCAAGTGCATTTTTATGCATTTAGTGGTTTTTCTTTTCCTTACATCAAATCTGTTTTCCAAATTATTTTATAAACTATATATTCATTTATTTCTCTTTTACCCCCTCTGTATATCCATTTCCAATATCTGGCCAACATCTCAAAATTGTTTCTCTATATGTGGAGGTAAAGTTTTTTTTCTAATTTAATGTTTTTACTTTTGCAAATTAAGCTATAGGGCACATTGTGTATGTGTAGATTCTCTCTATATTTTCAGACTAGATGTATGGATTCTGCATCTTTTTTTTTTTTTGCATTACTGCCCTTTGGTGGGAGTGGGAGGCTCAGCCTTGCTCCTGAAGAGCTACTGCTGGATTTGAACTGCCAAGCCAGTGGGCTGCAATCCTGCACTCAACCATTACGCCTCCGGGGTTCAGCCCCGGATTCTGCATCTTTAAAGGATATTCAACTTTTAAAATATCATTACTAGCTTGGGCAATTGCTTAAACCTTTCTCTCCCCAAATGTTTTAGATAAAAATAAACCAAACTGTTGTATTAGTTATGTACTCGTTAGAGCAATCAGCCATGGGAGATCAAACCCAAGGAGCAGTGTTTGCTCAGGAATGCAGCTCTCAGGGCAGGAAAAGGCAGAGAGGAAAAGTGAGGTGAGAGAGTCAACACAAGGAAGAAGTGAGAAGGGTGTTGTTACAGCATGGGGATTACCATCAATATCACACAACAAAATGTGCATATGCTGTTGAATGGACCACAAGTTTTCTCCATAAACTTTCACTCAACACACAAAAAAATGAAAAAGCCCTTTAATTTTAGAGATTGAATTTTTGATTGCTTGTGATCGTTAACATAACACTGGCTAGTGATTATTTTATTTCCTTTTTGAATAGTCTGTTTATCTGCTTTGTCAATTTACCCATCAGGAGAATTTTTGACTTTTAAAATTTAGAATCCTTTTTATTGTGTAGAAGAAGGTATGGAACCAACATATCCGATATTTTCCCCATCCAAGTATTAATGAAGCCTGATCCTGCTTAGCTTTCGAGTTCACATTATATGATGTTTTTTTGTAAGAGATATTAATGGGACTTAAAACATTCATGGAATTGAAAGACAAACTAAAAAGAGATTTGTCATAACTATGCACATATTTGAGTGTACCCAGAAAGCAAAATCAATGGTAGGCATAAATATTTTAATCATAGCCATACAAAAGTGATTGATAATTGTTTTCTTCTTTGCAACCTTCTGTATGCTTAAGATTTCTAAAATGACCATCTATATTTTTAAAAATAAATCAGAATAAGTCGTTATTTAAGGGGAATATATTTTCCTCTTGCTCAACTTCCTTTTTACTTGAATATTTTCAAGCCCAAGAGTTTCATTTAAAAGGTGGTAATAAGAAATCTGGAGTCTACAGGCAATTGAGAAGTATTATTTTTTTTGCAAGATTGTTTCCTTTTGAGGCCAAACATTCCTAAAGAGATGCTTGGGAAGGGAAGAAAACAGATCCTTTTCTTTACACAAGGGTCTGCAACTGAACTTTCTTGATGAAGAAAGTGTGATTCTGGCATCCTATTTCAGGCCACACTGAGGTCTTGTACAGTGAAGTTTCTGTGTAGTCTTCTGCCTGAGTTTTTACAGTAACAAGCTGTCACAGAATGAAAAGGGTATATGTGATAGTTAGGTTTTCTGTGCCAACCTGGCTCCCGTAGGAACGTGTGGGCTGAGTGGAGCCTGTCAATCAGGTCACAGCTTGATTGGTGGGCGACCAAGATGAATGGCTTTCCCAGGCCCGCCTCCTTCTCTCTTACTCCCTGAAGAGGGACCCCCCCCCCATTCTTTTCCTGCTTCACCTTCCTTTTGACAAGCCACACTGAGCCACATGGATATCTATGTCAGCCACTGCCATTGGATCCATATGACTCTGGACCCACTGGCCTGTGCTCATTGCATGTGGCTGCCTGAGTCTGAAGAGCTTAATTACGGATGAGTATCAAACTTATGGACTAATATCAGTTGTGTGGTCTTGATCTGGACTGGGCTGGGATGTTCTATTGATTCACAGTTACTTCTTGATATAAAGCTTTTTCTTATGTGTATATTTGAGTGTCATTGGATTTGTTTCTCTAGTCAGCCCGAACTTACAAAGTATACAAATTTATACCTCAATGTTCACTTTTAAAACATTTATTTAAGACACCTAATTTGCACACAATGAACTTTATCATTAGGTGACCTTGAATTAGTTCTGACTTATAGTGACCCCATGTATAACAGAATGAGAGATGACTTACACCTGCGCCACCCACATAGTCATCTCTATGGCTGAACCCATTGTCACAGTCTATGGTCTATCTCATTGGGGGCCTTACTCATTTTTGTTGACCTTCTACTTTACTAAACAAGATGTCCTTTTCCAGGGACTGGTCCCTCCTGATTGTACACAAAGTCTGCCAGACAAGGAAAGAAAGAAGAAGGACGAGGAGACAGAGGAGATGGATATGGAAGAGAAGTGCAGAGTGAATGCTAAAAATTCTACAGCTAGTCATTTAAATACAGAAATCTATCGTTTTTAAAGGGAATTACAGCAGAAGTTGCTCTCATTAAGGGTCCATATTCTCACTGGTATTATAATAGAAATGTAGATAAATTTCAGAGTAATAATAAGAGATAGATAATCTTTGGATGCCAAGCTCAGTAAAGAGTAATTTCCAAGAATGTTGTGAGGCCTGTGTCTTTGAAAGCCCCACAAATCTGCAGAGCAGACAGGAACGTGCTGGAATGATTTCACCAAAGGAAGAAATGTGTTATTGCTTCATGATGTAGGCAGTTAAGGCTCTATATTTTAGGAGCTCACTCTGATAAGAGGCCTTAAAATTAGGATTTTGTCTTTCCCTTCAGAACAACATTCCTGGACAAGGTAATGGGAATGGACACTTGTTCTTAGGTCATGCAACACTTACAAACTTAAAACAAGGACTTTGGGGGAGAAGGGGACTGTTCCTTCTCAATTCTACTGTCAGTACCTAGTTGAGCGATTCACATAGGAATGTGACAGATGGAGAAACTATCAGGTTAGGGAAAAAATTAATTGGAAAACAAGACTTACATTTGGCTAGCTAATAATTATCACCTGTGTTTTAATTAAACAAATACACACACACACACACACACACCTAAGATAGGCTTCCTAACCCAGAGTACACATGGGTTCTGAGCACAGGCTGTTTGGAATAGGAAAACCCCACAACAGTGGAGCTTTCAAGCTCTGCTCTCTCTCCACACACTTCCTCTTCAGTCTCAACAGTCAGGAAAAACATATGTGTGTGTATACATATACATACACACATATATCTATATATATCTTTATCTCTCAGAGAACCTTGATGGAGGGTGGAAAAGAGGAGTGAAAGCCCTATTTGCTGTGAAAATGATCTGGACTGACCCCTTCCCCTTCATAAATAAATGTAGTAAAAATATGACTGAACATAAAGACATTGGCTAAAAGGCACAGGAGGTGGCCTATTAAAAAGAGCCATTAGCAGAGTATATTCTACCAAGGAAATTCAAGGTTTCTCCGACTGTAAATCTGTAGAGAGTGGATAGCCTCATCCTTTCTTTTTCTTTCTTTTTGCAGAGCAGCAAGTGGACTTGATCAGCTTGCCTGGTGGTTAGCGGGTCAACGTCCAACTCACATTCTGTGGACTTTCAGTGGAAGCCAATACTGTATTTGGAAGATGACAGTTTCTTTTTCCAAACATCAAAACAAATCACAGCAAAAACTTATCATACTTATTGCACCAGGTTTATTAGAGTTTGTGAAGACAGAGATATTGAGAATATTTACATACAGATCCTATCTACATTTTTAAATTCAGTAATGTAGGGAAAACAAATAGACACATGTCTTCAAAATTCACCCTTGAGTAAGGGGTGTGGTCAGTCAAGGGGAGAAAACTGTAAATTAATCCCTTACTTGAATGGAGATTATTGAACACACAAACAAATGAGAAATTTCAGCATGACTCATACTTTGAATTTCCTTTGGGAAGAAGAAGGAGAAGGAGGAGAAAAAGAAGAAGTTGTTGAAGAAGCAGCAGCAAGAAGTCAGACTTCAAGCATAAGAAGATGAGATTTTACTGCAGAAGAGCCAGCAACTAAAAACAACACCATTGTTCTGGAATGGCGCCTTTATTGGCAAAAGAAGCAGAATCGTTGCGGTAGCAAGCGGAATCTGGTAGATGGAGGAAAAGAAAAAATAGCTTTAAAAAGTTAGAGAAGAAACGATGATATAAAAATCAATGTGGAGATCCAACAAATGAATCCTTTTCCCTAAAATGAATGAATGAATGAGTGAATGACATAAATGGAACATAAACATGGCTCAGCATTCCAAACAGGGTAAAGTATGTGGAAATAAATGAATAACTCCAATTCAAAGTCATGTTATACGGAAAAAATATTTCCCATGTAACAGAGGAAAAATGTCTCAGAATGATAACTTAAGGAAGTGATATCCCTTGGACTGAGCCCCGGTGGCGTAGTGGTTGTGCGCGGGACTGCGGCCCACTGGGATGGAGGTTCAATTCCAGCAGTGGGGCTGGGCCTCCTACTCCCACCACCAGAGAGCAGTGATGCCCCCCTCCCCACCCCCCCCAAAAAAAGAAAGTGATATCCCAATGAAATTAACTGAATATCTAAAATATAATCATACAGACACTCAGTAGAAAGAATAATTCACCTATAAATGGGTGAATTAGAGACCATTTAGATGTCTTCATAGTAACTTTCAATTTTAAAAGGAACAATATTTACAAAGTTAGAAGCATGAAAGCATGTGACCCAAAGACACTATATCGGCTCTGTAAAAGGCACAGGAACACATTCTGAAACATGCAGGCTCAAGGGAGATGATAATAATAAGCTCTCCCTGAGAACACTACTTAATGGAGAAATCAAACCACATAAACTGTGAGTCAAAAAAAACCCCAACTTAGATATAAAAGACACAGGGAACGTATCAAGCTATTTAAATAGAGTTATTCTTAGAAAGAGCGCTGATGGCCCATTGCTTATGAGGTAGGCTACCAACCCCAGGTCAGTAGTTTAAAACCACCAGCTGCTCTCAGGGAAAAAGAAGTGACTTTCTCCTCTCATAAAAAATGAGTCCCAGATGGCTGAGCCCCGGTGGTGTAGTGGTTGTGCACGGGACTGGGGCCCACTGGGATGGAGGTTCGATTCCAGCTCCACGGAGCAAAGGCTGGGCCTCCTACTCCCACCACCAGGGCAGTGATGCCAAAAAAAAAAAAAAAAAGAATGAGTCCCAGAAACTCACAGAGACAGTTCTATCCTGTCCTGTAGTGTAGTTAGGAGTTGGCATCAACTCGGTGTCAGGTAAGTGAGTGCATAAACTCCTGGAGGAAGGAATAAGCACTCCAAATCTACAACCATGTAAAACTGATCCATGGAAATGGAGTGGGACACACATCCCAAGAACTCAGTGGCAGCATAGAGGAGATAGGGTAAGAGAGAAGGTAGGCTGTCTCAGGTCTGTATTTCATAATTCATGATGATCATCTAGAGATGGAAGTATAAAGGTGCAGCTTAAAGTTCTAAAGACAGAGTCAGAATGGCGACAATTGACATAAGAGCTGGTACAGAAAAGCACAGAGAACATAGGCTATCTGGGGAGAAAGGAAAGAAAACAAAGGAAATATTAAGGACATTAAAAAAAAACAAGAATAAAATGATACATAAGGTATGCAGAAACATATGTATTATAAAAAATGCCTATAAGGGAGGCCACCTATTACAATGATACCTTTCGAACTGAGTGTAAAAAAAAACCCATTTAGATACTATGTGAGAGCACAATCAACAAAGAGGCTCAAGAAAGCCTCTTTGGTATAGATACATGGGAGAGGCAAAGCAAATTAGAACAACATTAATATTAGATAAGTTTGACTTTAATGCAAAAATAACTAAATGAGGCAAAGAAAGCCAAATTATAGTGAAAAATGGTATCTACAGAAGGATAAAACATTTATGAATATTTATGAACCAAGTTGCACTGCATCAGACTGCATTAAGCAAAATCTACAACAAATACAAGGAAAAAATAGCTGGAAACATAACAGAAGACATAATTTAATTAAAAGGATTGATTTTCCTATGTTAGTAACAGACTGCAATTGATCTCAAGTGCCACTGAGTTCTTTGTAAATTTTGATTCTGTATTTACTTAAAAAAATTCAGCCGTGAAAGAGACCATAGGCCATATTTTTCTGATGACAATATAATGTCATAGAAATTATTATATTCATAATAGAAAAATCACTATGAAAAATTAAAAAATCCCTTATAAACTCTTAATAAGTTTCAAATCAAAATTGACCATTAAAATGTTCATTTGTATATTTAGTGTCAAGAAGGAAGACTGCTCAGAGACAGTGACAGGAGTGGTGGTTTCTTGAGGATATGGAAGGAGGGGAAGGGAGCTGATAAGCATTGATGATTTTTTTTTGGGGGGGGGCATCACTGCCCTCTGGTGGTGGGAGTAGGAGGCCCAGCCTTTGTCCCTGTGGAGCTGGAATTGAACCTCCAACCCAGTGGGCCGCAGTCCCGCGCACAACCACTATGCCACCAGGGCTCAGCCCACATTGATGATTTTTTAAAATCATTTTATTGTGGATTAGTACAACTCTTATCACAATTCATACATTGCGTTAAGCACAATTGTACATTTGTTGCCATCATAATTCTCAAAGCATTGCTTTCTACTTAAGCCCTTGGTGTCAGTTCCTCATTTATTCCCTCCCTCCCTGCTTGTTTCTTGCTCATGAACCACTGATAATTTACTAATTATTTTTAGCTTATCATATCTTACACTGCATGGCATCTGCCTTCACCCACTTTTCTGTTGTCCAGTCCCCAGAGAGAAGGTTATATGCAGATCCTTGTGATTAGTTCCCCCTTTCTACCCCACCTATCCTCCACCCTCCCAGTATCGCCACTCTCAGCACTGGTCCTGAAGGGATCATCTGTTCTGGATTCCCTGTGTTTCCAGTTCCTTATCTGTACCAGTGCACATCCTCCAGTCAGTCAGATTTGTAAGGTGGAATTGGGATCATGATAGTGGACTGGGGGGGGTGAGGGGAGGGAGGAAGCATTTAAGAACTAGAGGAAAGCTGTGTGTTTCAGATGCTACACTGCACCCTAACTGGCTTATCTCTTCCCCCTGCCCTTTCTGCAAAGGGATGTCCAGTTGCCTACAGATGAGCCTTGAGTTACCAATCTGCACTCCCTCTCATTCACAATGATATAATTTTTTGTTCTTTGATAACTGATCCCTTCAATATCTCATGGTCACCCAGGCAGGTGTGATTCTTCCATGTGGGTTTTGTTGATCAAGGGCAAGATAACTGAAAGGAATTACTGAAACCTAAATGAGGGCTGAGCATGATAGTGGGATAAGAGGAAGGTAAAAGGAAATAAAGGAAAGAACTAGGAGGCAAAGGATATTTATTGAGGTCAAATACAGACATGTACATATGTAAACCTATTTATATATGATGGGGAACTAGTTCTATGTGCATATATTTGTAGTTTCAGTGTTAAGGCAGCAGACGAACATTGGACCTTCACTCAAGCACTCCCTCACTACAAGAACATTTTGTTCTATTAAACTGACATTCCATGTTTCCCACCTTCTAGGTAAGATTGCTGATAACAAGTGTGTGTGTAAGCAAGTGTGGTGAAGAAAGCTGATGGTGTCCGGATATCAAAAGATATAGCATCTGGGGTCTTAAAGACTTGAAGGTAAACAAGCATCCATCTAGCCCAGAAGCAACAAAGTCCACATGGGAGAAGCACACTTGCACTGATGATTTTATAACCCCACCCAAGGGGATTAAAAAATCAGAATTATATGTGAATGGATATATTGGAATGTGTAAGCTATGTCAATAAAACTATTATTTGAAAAAGTCACAAATTAAAAAAAAAAGACTATCTGGAAGATAACTTTAGTATAAAAACACTTGTGAAAAGTGAGCTGTAAACATAGCCCAGTACTAGGAGTTATTCTTAACCTGTCTTTCTCTCCTCCACCTGTTTGCACTCCATCAACAATTTTTTGTTTGTTTGTTTGGTTTTGGGCATCACTGCTCTCCGGTGGTGGGAGTAGGAGGCCCAGCCCCACTGCTGGAATTGAACCGCCATTCCAGTGGGCCGCAGTCCCGCCCACAACTACGCCACCGGGGCTCAGCCCT
Organism: Nesogale talazaci; assembly: GCA_004026705.1. Lineage (NCBI taxonomy): Eukaryota > Metazoa > Chordata > Mammalia > Afrosoricida > Tenrecidae > Nesogale > Nesogale talazaci. The sequence goes on along the minus strand of PVJH01022125.1, from coordinate 28,907 downwards.
CCATCAACAATTATTGCTGATTTTTTTCCTCCAAAATATCTCCCCCTCAGTCCACTTCTTTCCATCTCTATTGAAATAACTGTATGAGTATTCCAAGTCGTGCTATGTTCACCTGGGTAGACTAGAGAAACAAACTATAGACACTCATATATGTATAAGAAAGAGGTTTATATGAAAGAGCAATTGAATATTGAGACAACATTCCAACCCAATCCAGATCAAGTATATAAGTCCAATATTAGTCCATATGTCTGATACCAATCTACAAAGTCCTCTTCAGTCTCACAAAACCCATGCAATGATGCCATCACAGGAAGATCACAGGTGAAGGGATGCAAAGTCTTGTGAACCCAGTGGTGGTACAGGACTCTCAGTGCTGGTCAGGGTCTCCACGTGGTTTCTTCAGCCTCCAGGGCATGGACTCTATCAGCAAAATGCAATGTGTCTTTTCAGTAGAGAATTTCCAAGGGAGTGAGCAGAGAGAGAGATAAGTGTCTCCTACTTCCAAGAAGGAAAATACAGGAGTTCCCAGAATTCTCAGGAAAAGACCACGCCCATACAGAGGTCTGATTGGCTATGACTCAATTGGCAGACTAGACTCCACCCTTTCGTGTTTAATCCTTTCAAGTCCCTAATTGACACCAGATTATGTAACTACCACACATGTTCATTTTTCTCGACTGAATACATTGGGTAGCTTCATTGTGTACTCTTCCTTTTCTCTTCTGCTCTATAACTAATTAATCATATGTAAAGGTGTAAATGAAATCCTTGTCTGGTTCCATATTTTAGTGAATTTCTTTGCATTTTACCTTGCTGACTTCATTTCCTACACTCATTCATTGTGTATCATCAACCTTGACCTTCCATCTGCTCTTCAAACATATAAAAAATTTATTTCAAGGTCATTTTATCTCCCGCTTCCTCTGTGCAATATACCATACCTTCAGGAATACAAAGATGGCTTAACACTGAAAATATAACTTATCAGCATAAAATATTTTACCTAAATGAGTGTTGGCAAGTTCAAAATATATACTGGTTGGCACATAAAAAAAACTTTTTTTTTTTGGAAAAAACTTTTTATACAATTCAGTGCTTACTCATGATTATTAATAAAGAAAGTATTAGCCAAATAAGAAAAGAAAAGCATTCTCAAACTGTTATAGCGTATCTAGAGCAAAGTCTATGATAAATGTCATAGCTGAGGTTGAAACAAACAGAAAGGCAAACAATATAATCGCTTTAAAATCGTGGGGGGAAATCTGCATTGTTCAGTGGGCTAGTCAATATTATGTCCCTAACAAGTGTGGTAAAAAATTAAAACAAATTAGATAAAGATTGAATCATTATCTACATAGAAAATCCAAGAGATGAAATAAAGAAAATATTAGGAATAATAAGAGTTATTATTTCTGCTCCAAATAGCAGTAGCAATTAAAAGGCAATTTAACAGGTGACTATTTTCAGTAGCTGGACAATGCAAATAAGACCAGAGAGTTCTGGGTAAGATATTTCGATAAGATACATTGGTGTTAGTCAAGAATATTGAATATACACTACAGAATGCTAGGAGAACAAACAAATGTGTTGTGGCAGAATGTTTTCTAGAAGAGAGAAGGGTGAGACTTTGTCTGATGCACACTTGATATGCTATCCGAAGGAATCGATTTCTGGAAAAGGACATGAGAGTTGCTCAAGTGGAGGATGAACACAAAAGAGGAAGGTCATCACTGAGTTGGATTCAGCAAAGGGTTTCAGGGTATCTAATGTCACAAGACCCAGCAGTGTTGTGCTCTTTAGTTAACAGATTGATGTGTTTCCAAGGCAGTTTGAGGGCACCTGAGACAGCAAGGAGCAGCAACATTGTAAGGCACAAGCCTCAGAAAGGTAGTTCATGTCCTTCTAGATCAAAAATTAAAAATATATGAAATGTTTCATGTGTAAATATAGACAATAATTTTGGATTCAAAGATGATTTGTAAATTTTTTTCCCTAATGGACAAAACGGTGATTTTCAGGAAGAACAAGGATGAGTCCCCCCACTGAGTTCTAAGCCTAACTATAAAGTTATAATAATGAACTGTGTAGGAGTGATGCCAGGAGAGACACATAGAACCTCACTATAAACAACGAGTCATTTCACCTATTAGGTTGACAAAGATGAGAACTATTAATAAAATCTAACTGTTGGTGAGAGGCAGAGGGAAGAATTTTTGTACATTCTCACTAAGACTATAAAGTAGAAGAATATTTTGAATCCAATATAACAATATCAGGATATTAAATGCTATTTGTGAACCCAGTGTCTCAAAGGGTTGTTATACATATGTGTGTACATATATACAACAATATTATAGTAGCAGACAACCTAAAAAAATGGAAAAGTTTATCAATGGAAGACACTCAACAGCTTTCTGCTTATCTGTAACATAGAGTGCTACCAACTATGAAATGAATTAAGTAAATCTATATGTAGTGAGAGGAAGGAGGAGCATAATATACTCTGAAGCCAAAAGATGCAAGTTACATAGTATCATATGGTTTTTGTTTTGTTTTGTTTTTTGGGCATCCCTGCTCTCTGGTGGCGGGAGTAGGAGGCCCAGCCTTTGCTGCTGTGGAGCCACTGCTGGAATTGAACCTCCATCCCAGTGGGCCGCCGACCCGTGCACAACCGCTACACCACCGGGGCTCAGCCCTAGTATCATATGGTTTTATTTTGGCAAAACTATATGGATGTTGAGAGAAGGAGGAGGCTTCTTATGTCAGTAAAAAGTTCTCCTCTCGGGCATCCTCAAGGTCAGTTGGGTCCTCCTGAGTCAGATGACTCGGTGGAAGTAAGTGGAGGGATGAGACATGACTGTCCACAGAAAATGTCCGCAAAGCCACCTTCCTATAGTTCTGTACTTTCTGGGTTCTTCTTTTGAAATAACAACAATTTTATTTCACAAGAAAATGCCACACGTATAAATAAGAATTTTTTAAGGTTTATTAATAATTTTATTCTTTAAGTCTTAGTCACTGTGTATTTACCCCACTTTTATTTTCACACGGTTGTGTTGGGTGAGCAATAGACTGTTCACACTGGGGTAGCTGGAAGAAGCCGTTGACGCCTATAAAGATTGATTGTAGCAGAAACCTTATCCAGGGTTGCCGTGACTTGGCATCAACCAATGACAGTGAGTTGGGATTTTATGTTTAGATTATACTTCGAATTGTGCTCATTCCAATCTATTTTCCCTCATTTCTTAGCTTGTTGCATAGAACTTTTTTTTTTTTTTTTTTGGCATCACTGCTCTCCGGTGGTGGGAGTAGGAGGCCCAGCCCCACTGCTGGAATTGAACCTCCATCCCAGTGGGCCGCAGTCCCACGCACAATCACTACACCCCCAGGGGCTCAGCCCTAGAACTTGTTAATATATGAAATCAACAGCTTCATATTCTTTTATTAAGTCTACTTTTCTAAAAGGTATTACTTTTTAATGTAGAAAACTGTCATTAGTTAGTCCAAATATTACTGAGAAAGGATTATTCTTCTTTAAAAATGAACCCTAGTGCTGTAGTGAGTTACATGTTGGGCTGCTAACCATGGGCCAGTAGTACAAAACCACCAGCTGCACCTTCGGAGAAAGATGAGGCCTTCTATTCCTGCAGATTCCAGTTTTGTAAATCCAAAGAGGCAGGTCTATGCTGTCCTATAGGGTTTGGCCAAGTCAGAAGTGATTAGATAGCAGTAAATCTTTAAATTTCATCTTTATTTGAGTTACCCATACTTTATAATTTTCAAATAAATTATTTTTTGTTCGGGCTGAGCTCCGGTGGCGCTCAAAAAACAAAACAACAAAAAACAAAAACAAAAACAAAATAATTTTTTTGTTCGATGATTTCTTTAACAAATATTTCAAGTTCATGTGATCAAATATTAAGGCTGAAAATGTAAATACAAAAATATTAGCTATATAATATGTAAATCTTACATTTTTAAAGGTGGGATGAAAATCAGTTTAATGTAGAATAAATTGTAGTTAACCAGCCTCCTCCCCCTTTTCAAATCACTCTCTCCTGGCAATGTGAACAACATATAGTTTTCTTTCTTTTTAATTTTTTGTCTTCTAATTTATTTATTTATTTAAAAACAACATTTTACTGGGTTTTTGATGAATGATGACATAGCAAATTAGGTTCCTTGTCAGTTTCTAGGCAAATTGTTTAATGCCATTATTTATAATATACTTTTTAAAGTTTACTGACACATAGTCCATATATCGTACAATTCAGTAGTTCGATCACTAGAAGAATTCACCAGGAGAATTGTGCAGTCATTACCACAATCAATTTTAGAACATTTTCTATTTTTTTGCTGTTAGATCGCTTTTAAAATCACATTGGTTACATTTTTTTTACCACCTGTCAACATTCTCTTTAATTATGTTTCAGTTCTTTTGTTGTAGCTGCTGTCATTTCTTTTCCTCCTTCTTCTCTCATCTTGCTTTTAGTCATTGTAGAGCTTGAGGTCCCATATGGATGGTTTTCAATGGAGTATCCTCCTAGTCCCTAAATCAAACCCACTGCCATCAAATCATTTCCAACTCAAAGGGAGTCCACGCAGGGTTTCAGAGACGCTCAATCTTAATGAGAGTGGATAACTTCATCTTTCTCTTGTAGAACCACTGGTGGGATTGAACCACCAAGCTCCCCGTTAGCAGCCTAACTCCTAACCCACAGCACCACCTGAGTTCCTTTCTACCACTTGTCGTGTGTGCCAATCTGCATCTCTTTGAAAGGTGACCTCAAAGGATTGTTTGATTGAAGGTTTGAATAATATCTCAGGGCAGTGACGTGGCGGGTCCCATATGACTGGACTTTTAAAGAATGTTACTTCCGGTTAGGGTTAGGGAATAATAAAAACAAGAATTTTACTTCTGTTCCACCTTCTTCCTACCTATTCTACCATATAATATTCATCTACTATGTTTCTGATCAGAACAATTAGTCCTAGTATAATGACATGAGTTTCTTTTTTTTGATGAAAATATTTTTTGTTTTTTTTTGGGGGGGCATCACTGCTCTCCAGTGGTGGGAGTAGGAGGCCCAGCCCCACTGCTGGAATTGAACCTCCATCTCAGTGGGCCGCAGTCCCATGCACAACCACTATGCCACCGGGGCTCAGCCCTGATGAAAATATTTTTATTGAATATAAATAAACTTTTTTTGGGGTGCCATTCTGGGTATTCTTTGTTTACTTTCTCTCTTTTCAACTTACAGCACCTCCCCCACCCTTCCTGTTGTGTCCTCTGAATGATTCCTCCTCTCAGCTTTTCTCCAACCACACCAAGCCTCTTCTATCTGTTTCCATTTTGTTTATCTGAGAGCTGTAGTTCAACCTTGTTTACTTGTCATCTGGGGCAGTAAGAAGCTATTGGAATCCTTTATTCAGAACATAGGATACCTCACAGGATAGAGAAGAAGGGAAGCAAAAGAAGTGGGAAAGAAGAATTTTCCGCCATGAAAATAAAGCAATTGTTTGGGAAACAAAGCAGTGTGTCACTTCTGATGGAATATGTGGAGTATGAGTCTAGGACAATTGGAAGTCTTTGGAAGTCCTCGAAAGGGAAATGGCGAGGACTTTGGACAAGATGACTGATTAGACAGACCTGCCACCCAGACCTACAGCAATGACTTGGGAGACCAACTGAAACAGATACAACTGATAATCCCGGAGAACTGAGTTTCAGAAGAAAAATGAGAGTAGTGAATGGAATATCCACTAGAAGAAGCTGAAGGAAAGCAGTGAGAGGGATGGAATGGCTGAATTGTCAGGTAGTCTGACAAAGATGAGCTATTTTTAACTTTCTGGCGCCGCATGTGATTGGGATGGTGACTTGACAATGGACTCCACTCCCCCAGGATAGAACAAACACCCATGCCATGGCTGGACATCTGGAAAGGGACAATTCTTCTCTTGCCCTACACTCTCCTGGTGATCAGAGTGTGGCTTGGCCACACCCACACGTAACCAGCAGTAATACTCCCACGTCCCAGGCCCCGCTCTGTCAAAAGAGAAAGCTGTGCCCTCATGCAGAAACTCCTTCCAGAACCATCTATGCTGTCAAATCTGCCTTTTGGGCTCCAAAGACCTCCCTTAGCATCAATCACTCTGACTTCAGTCTTGGCCAGCAGGAGCTCTGAGTAGGATTGGGTATCTTGTGCTCTCACCCCTGAGCAACTGGGCTGGTGGAGAGGACTGATTCAGGCTAAAGTTTCTGCAGTTAAGTTTCTTTGCCCTGCCTATTCCTTGGTTTTCTTCTTTATTTTCTCTTATTTTCCCATTCCATTCTTCCCCCTTTTCTTTTCTTCTATTTTTCTCTTCTTTTCCCCCTTCCTCTCTCTTTTTAACTGTAATTATTTTTACTCCTCTCTTCCTCCCTCATTATTTTTGTTTATTGTGTCCCTTGTGCTTACTTTGTTTTCTCTTCCCTTATTTTAGCTTTCATCTTAGTTACTAGGCTCCTTTTTTCTTGCTGATGTTTTCTTATTTTCCCCTGTGTGTTATTTTCTCTTTCCCTGTGTTGCCTGTATTTGCTACTCTCTCTGTCTCTCGTTTTTCTTTTCTTGCTCCACTCAGTGGAAGTCAACAGCCATGCCTGCATGGCCCAGTCACACCTCTAGAAATCCTCCCCACAGAAGGAGAGTCACTGCCTGCTCTAGTACCAGCCGGTCAATGGGAGACAATGAACAACCTCTGGTGAACTTGCCCGCAACACTGCTCTATGCCTGCAACCATGCTGTTTATGAACAATAAACAGAGAACCAGGAATATGCGTAGTGCCTAAGGACACACTAATAGATAATCATCAGTTAAATATAAATACAGCATCATCACAATCTAGGAGACATCAGACAGATTTAATGCACACAAAGAAAAAAGAAAATGATTCAAGTGATGAAAGCAAATTCCTTTTTCAGGAAGAAATGGCAGTGGAATTACCTGGTAAGGAATGAAAAGGAATGATATTTATATGTTTTTAACAGCTCAAGAGAAAGATAGAGCAAGCTGCAGATAAAATCAAGGAAAACATAAATCTATAAATGATTCCTTGAGGGTATGACAGGAGAGGTTTGTGGAAATTGGGAACTAATCCGAGGAGTACAAGAATGAAGAAAATGCTCTAAAGCAGTTTGTGGTGATGATTGTACAACTCTTCTTGATGTGATTGAATTCTGTGATATGTGACTTATGTGCCAATGAAACTGCTGAAAAAATAAAACTGATTACAATCTTCTGGAAAAAAATAAGGAAACTATAGTTAAAACCTTAGAAGAATTCAGGAAGTCTTCACAAAATGAAACTGTTAAAATACATGGCAAATGAGAAATCATATAAGATCAGAAACAAGAATGCCAAAAAATTAATACTAAGGTTTCAGAAATAGATCCTGTGTCGAAAGGGCAAAAGAGAGGAATTAAATCATTAGAAGACGGAAATAGTGTGTTTGGAAACAATTCTCTCAATACTAATGTGATAGAGGAACACCTTGAAAAGGGCATAAAAACAAGAAAATGAACACCACCACCACTACAACCACAACATAAATATAAAGAAAGATGAATAACTATGTGGAAAACCCATCACAAAGAATAATTTACATGCAATCAGTATTCCAGGATGGGCTGAGACAAAATAACAAATCATAGTGAAAAATGTCAGAGTTGCTAGAAGAAAACGTCTCCAATACCATGAAAGAAGAAAAGACGTGTATTCAAGAAACTTACAAAACCCAAAGAGAATCATAAAGGCATGTCATAATCAAACTTTCCAAAACCAAAGAAAGATGAAACATTACTTACAGCGAAGAACTGTTATGATTAGCCTCTGATTTCTCAGCAGAAACCATACAGGCAAGAAGAGGCTGGGATGACATTTGTAAAACTCTAAATGACATTTGTAAAACTCTAAATGAATAACAAATTGCCAGCCAAGAATTCTACATTGAACTGTGTTGTCCCTCAAATAGGTGTCAAAATTAAGACATTTCCAAAAATAGAGAAATTAAAAGAATTTGTAAAACTCAGACCAATATTACAAGAAATATGAAGGTGAGTTCTTCAGTCAGAGAATAAACAAAGACCGACAGCAACCTAAGCTCCGCACGCAGGCCAGCACTGCCCAGAAGTCAACCCAAGTGAAGCAGTATCCAAACAAACATGCAAACAAGGTAAAACAAACCTCTCACCTGCACAGAGTCAGTTTTGACTCACAGAAACGCCACAGGAGAGAGCAGAACTGCACCTTTGGGTTTCTGAGCCTTAGATGTTTACAGGAGTAGACAGTCCCATTTGGTGGATTTGAACTGTTGACCTTGTAGGTAGCAGATAAATGCATAGTTCACCACACCACTAGAGTTCCAACCTACAGGACTGAAAATAGGGAACCAGAGATTTAATTTGTAATGAAGCGAATACAGACTAAAAAGAGGGAATAATTAGTGTGCTTACAAAAACTTCCAAAATGGGAAGGAAGTCATTGGTGTTAAACTTGGGAAGAAATGAATAATTATGGAGTAATATCAAGGAAAATGAATGTCTTTTTAAAAGAAAAAGGATGGAAACTATAAAGATTTAGTCAGGGGAACTGGTTGCAAGGATCTGCATATAACCTCCTTTCTGGGGGGTTGGGCAACAGAAATGTGGGTGAAGGGAGATGATGGATAGTGTAAGATATGACAAAATAATAATAATTTATAAATTACCAAGGGTAAGTGGAGGGGGAAGGGAGATGGGGAGGGAGAGGAAAATGAGGAGGTGATACCAAGAGCTCAGGGAGAAAGCAAATGTTTTGAGAATGATGAGGACAACAAATGTATACATGTGCTTGACATACAATGGATGGATGTATGGATTGTGGTAAGAATTGTACTAATCCCCAATAAAATGATTAAAAAAAGATTTAGTAAACACCGAAACAACAACAATGAAGAAAAGTACAAGAAAATACACACAAAATGTAATCAGCATGAAAATTAGGACAAAGAACAAAGAAACTAGAAGTTTAGAAAAAACAAAGCAAAAAAAATCAACCAGACAAGAACAACAGCAAAATTACAGTAATAAATGCATACCTATTAATAGTGAATGAATGTAAGCAAATTAAATGTACCAGACAAATGACAGAGTTGCAAAAATGGACAAAAATTATATTAAGCAAGGAGTAATAAAAAGAACAAAGTGGCAAAATTAATTCCTTATGAAAACAAACAAGCCAACAGATTAAAAAATATAAAAATACTGAAAAGCATCTTCTGAAATCACAATGCTATAAAATTAGAAATTCACAATAGGATGCTCAAGGGGGGAAAATCAAATATATGTAAATTGAAAAATTTCTTGCTTAAAATCTACTGAGTAGTATGAGATTATTAAAAATATAAAAAAAACATTGAATCAAACAAGAATGAAAGCACAACATATAAAACCTTTAGGACATCACAAAAGCAGTGCTCAGAGCATAATTTATAGTTATAAATCCACACATCAAAGAAAGAGATGCCATTCACACCTTAGCTCAACATTTCTAATGGAGAGAATACAGCAAAATAAATCTACATCATCAGAAAAAATAATAAAGATGAGCACAGAAAGGAATGAAACAGAAAATAGAAAAATAATAGAATCACTAAGACAATGAAGAATTATAATCTAAAAAAAATGAAAATCAAGAGGATATTCATGAATATTTCTAGGATTGACAGAAGATATTTGTACATGTGTTTTTGCCTTTGTTGCAAATATTACCCGTGAATGTGGTGGAGCATACAGGGGGCAAAGTTAAAAAAAGCTTCATAGACATCAGCAAACATCTTGAGGAAAAGAGTCAGAAGGCCTAGCAGCTCAGGACCATTGGCTCAGAAACATCGAGGTCAATTGGGCTATTAAAAGCTCATGAGGAGCTATGTGAGGTATGACTGTTGGTCTTTCTCTGTGTAGAGGAAAGAAGAGTGAAGAAAAACCAAGATGAATGGAAACAATTAGGGTAATGGACCACATGAACATTTGTCTTCACCATCTTGACACTTTAAGAACTAGATGGTGCCCGGCCCCACTACCAGCTCCTTTAAAAGAAATAGTATTAGAGGGCTGAGTCCCGGTGGCATAGTGGTTGTGCGTGGGACTGCGGCCCACTGGGACGGAGGGTCAATTCCAGCAGTGGGGCTGGACCTCCTACTCCCACCACCGGAGAGTAGTGATACCCACCCACCCACCCCTCCCCAAAAAAAAGAAATAGTATTAGAAAGCGCTAGATAGAGTGAAAGAAAAATGTGGGAAAATGTCCAAATTATAAAAGTGACTAGTCTTATTGATTTGATAGGGATTGGTGGAACCATCAGGGTGAGAATAGGGTGAGGGCCCTTACTCACCCTTCATATGTGGTCATGAACTTACCCCATGACATATTTTTTCAGCCCCAAACCAGACAGGTCTATAAGATGACTGATCACACTGGGGATGTATGCATACCTCAATATAATCCATTGGAGAGCAAAAGGTGAGCATTTCCCTGAGAACAAACTCAGAAGGATTGAAAAAAGTAGGCGGAACAGAAACAGAAAATCCAAGAAAGATGTTGGTTAAATGATACTGTATTGTGGGAATTGTAATTAAAGACATGAAACAAAATGGAAAACTGATACTCTCAGCCAAACTTTACTCAATTCACATAAGTTACAACCACCACAAAAATATAAAACGGGGCACAAAAGGTCAATATGCTAGACATTAGTGATCTGAAATAGATGCGTACTGGACATTTTGAATTGGACAAGCATAGGAAGGTGCTTTAAAAATTCATGGAAAATGTAGCTAAAAGACAATGGAATGTTTTTCATTCCATGTTAAATTCCCTTTATGCTGAGAGTGATAAGCTAAAGCAAAATGATGTCACATTCATTGTGAAAAAGAACACATCAAGATTTATCCTGAAGTGCAATGCTGTCAGTGATGGGATCATACCCATTTGCCCTATAAGGAAGTCCAATTGAGAAGATAATTTATTAAAATTTATGTTGTAACCATTAATGTCAAAGATGAAGAAATTGAATATACATATATTTTAAAATCATTTTATTGGGGGCTAATATATCTCTTATCGCAATCCATCCATTCATCCATCATTCATCCATCTCTCCATCCATCCATTGTGTCAAGCACATATGTACATTTGTTGCCATCATCATTTTCAAAACCCTTTTTCTGCTTGAGCCCTTGGTGACACAGGAAGACAGTATAATGAACTGTGTAGCTGTGGCTGTTCGCTGTCCTCTAACCCAAAGCAACCCTATGCACAACAGAACCAAACGCTGCACGACTCTGTATCCTCCTCACCGTTGGTGCTATGCCTGGACCCATCGATGCATCCTCCGTGTCAGTGCATTTCATTGAGGGCCTTCCCCTCCTGGCTGCTGTCCACTTTACCAAGCATGATGTCCTTTTTCAGGGACTGGTCTCTCATAACAATATATCCCCAGTGTGTAAGACGAAATCTTGAAATCCTTGCCTCGAAGGATCACTCTGGCCTTACAAAGACCAAGAGTTAGAAAAGAACCCTGAAGGGACCGACCCATCCCATCCAACCCCCTCCATCACAGGTTACAGTATTGAAGGATTCTCTGGGTAAAATATTAAATGATGCAGGAAGTATCAAAAGAAGATGCTTAAGTAGTAAACATAGTTATTGTATGAAAAAGAGTTGGTCAATGCTTAACCATTTCCAGTAGATAGCATATGATCAAGAACAGATGGCATTCATGAAAGAAGCCCAAGCTACACTGAAGCCACTGGCAAAAAATCAAGTCTCTGGGAATTGAAGGCATGCCAACAGAGATGTTTCAACAAATGCATGTAATGCTGGAAGCACTCATTTATCTATGCCAAGAACTTTAAAAGTCAGTAACCCTGCCAACCAATTGGAAGGCTTTCATATTTGACCCCATTCTCAAGAGAGGCGATGCCGTGGAATAAGAAAACCACCACACAATATCAGTAATATCATAGGCAAGCACACATTTCAATGGAGTGAATTAAAAAGTGGTTACAGCAGCACATTGACAAGGAATTGCCAGAAGTTGGATTAAGCAGATGCCATAGGCCCTGGGATATCCTTGCTGATGTCAGATGGATCTTTGCTGAAAGCAGAGACTACCAGAAAGATATTTTTCTGGCTATATTTACTATGCAAAGACATTAGACTATGTGAATCATAGTAAATTATGGGCAATATCATGAAGAGTGGGAAAGATAGAACATGCAACTGCTCGTGTAGAACCTATGTATAACCCAAGGTGTAGCCTTTCCTATAGAACAAGGGGACACTGAATGGCTTAAAACTAGGACGAGTCTTTGCTTTTTCCTTTCACCGTACTTAATTTGTATGCTGAGTGATTGAAAGAAGATTCATTTGCAACCTTCAGTATTCCCTGACACCACCTTGCTTCCTGAAAGGGAAGAAGATTTGAAGCATTTACTGATGAAGATCTAAATCTTCAGTATGGATTACAGTTGAACATCAAACAAAAATTCTCACAAATTGACCACTAAGCAATATTGTAGCAATGGGAGAAAACATCGAAGTTGTCAAGAATTTTGTTTTCCCGGACCAACAATCTCTGACCAAAGAAGCAGGAACCCAAAACAACAAATTAAAACAACCCTCCAAAACTTATGGCCTTCATCAAAGGCATTGCCAAAGATCTATTTAAAGTGTTAAAAACACAACTATTCCTTTGAAGTCTAAAGTGCAACTACCAATCTTTCCTCTAAGGGACCCTGGTGATAGAGTTGTTACCAGCTGGGCTGTGACCCAGAAATCCACAATTCAAAACCACCAGCTGCTCAGTACCAGAAAAGTTAGGTTTTCTACTTCTCTAAACAGTAACAGTCTCAGAAACTCACCCTGTCCTTGGTGGCAGTGAGTTTGTTGGGAATCTTTCCTCTACTTGCTGCAATAGTGAGGAACTTCTCAGTCTTCTCAAGCTTCCTAATCAGGACAATTTCTAAGCTTCCCAACTTAAAATAGCATTCCTGTTGGATGTCTTCATCACATAGGTCATATATAATGATGCTTAGAGTCACAGGATGAAACTTTGCAGTCCTATAGTCTGGATTTTATTTCCAGCCCCACCCCCTCATCAGCTGTGTGACTTTGCAGAAGTCAATGAAAGTCTACCTCCCAATTTCCTCGCCTGTCAAATGGAGATCCTGGTTGCAGCCAACTTATCGACTTATTGATAAGCATGCAACACCACAGTAAAGACCAGGAATAGATAACTTCTTAAATGCTAACTATCATTGAGTTTACTTTAGTTCTTCGAGTGTCCAACAAACAGAAGTGATTGATTCTTGTAATCTGTTGTAATTATGTTAAAACATTACACTGGAATTGTGAAAAGGCATCTAAGGCACTATTGGGTCCTGGGAGCAGAAGCAGTTGGGAGGCTAAGGTGAATGCCTTTAACTATTATTCCTCCTTATCTGAATTCAATTTCACTCATTATCATTCAGTATGGGCTCTTTGTGTGTGAGGAGATGGCCTGACTCATGTAGCAGTCACTGTTCTGTAAAACACACTCTACTTAGCAAGGAAACATTCATATCAGTCTTAGTTAAGTCGGCATGTCTCTCTTAGAACATCGTGTGAGCTTTCTTACCTTCTTTCCATTTGTTTTTATGTGTCACATGGCTATATCAAATCACCCATCTTACCCTCATTACAGATAAGCTATAAAGGCAAAATTAGGTCATCTATGTGAATGTGCACTAGCAAAGAGGTGAGCAAATAAAGATGATTATTGTCCAAAAAGGATATGTCACTAACTTGCTTTTGAATACTCTGTGGAAACAAAAAAATGTACAGCACCCATTATATTAGTCATCATGTCTCCTTAGGATTTTCTTTTTAAAAAAATCGTATTATTGGTGCCTCTTACTGCTATCCATCCATTGTGTTTAGCACTTTTGTACATATGTTGCCATCATCATTTAAAAAATATTTTTCTTTCTACTTGAGCCCTTGGTATCAGCTCCTCACTTTCTTTCCCACCCTCCCTCCCTCCCCCATTCTCCCTTCTTCTTGACTCCTTGATAAATTATAAATGATTATTACTTCCATATTTTACATCTGCTGTCTCTTTTCACCCACTCTTCTGTTGGTCATTCCCCTGTGGTGGGTGTGGGTGGGTTATATGTCAATCCTGTGATCAGTTTCCCCTTCTTCCCCCATCTTTCCCTTACCCTCTGGTATCATTACTCTCATTACTGGTTCTGAGGGGTTTATTTTTCCTGGATTACCTGTGTTTCCAGTTTTATGTGTACTAGTGTATATGCTCTGGTCTAGTTGGATTTTTAAGGTAGAATTGGGGTCATATAGTGAGAGGTGGGGTGAGAAGAAAGCACTGAAGAACTAGAGGAAAATTACATGTAGGGCTGAGCCCCGGTGGCATAAGTGGTTGAGTGGGGGACTGCGGCCCGCGGGCTTGGTGGTTCAAATCCAGCGGCGGTTTTCAGGAGCGGCACAGGGTAGTGCCTCTGACCACCAGAGGCAGTGATGCCCACAAAAATAAAAACAAAAAAATAAATTAAAAAAAAAAGAAAATTACATGTATGTTTCGTTAGTGCTACACAGAGCTATGACTGACTCATCTCCTCCTTGTGACCGCTCTGTGCGGGAATGTCCAGTTGTCTACAGATGGGCACTTTGGGTCTCTACTCAGCCCACACCCTCATTCGCATCGATAGGATTTCTTGTTCTGGGTCTTTGATGCCTCAACACCTCTTGATCACACAGTCTGGTGTGGTTCTTTCATGTGGGCTTTGTTGCTTCTCATCTAGATGGCCACTTGCTTACCTTCAAGCCCTTCAGACCCCAGACACTCTATCTTTTGATAGCGGGCACCATCAGTTTTCTTCACCACATTTGCTTAAGCACCCATCTTGTCTTCAGCCATTGTGTCAGGAAGATGAGCATCAGAGAATGCCAGGTTATTAGAGCAAAGTGTGCTTCCATTGGGGAGTGCTTGAGTAAAGGCCCAATGTTTATCTGCTGCCCTAATACTTAACATATAACTATATGCACATAGACCTATTTTCCTATCATTATACATAAATATTTACATATGTACATGCCTGTATTTAGACCTCTATAAATATCTTTTCCCTTTTTTCCTCTATTTCCTTTTACTTTCCTCTTGTCCTAGGATTTTCTTAGTCATGACCATGCCTCACAATGTTCTAATTTGTGATGACTCTAGCAATTTAGAGTAATATTGTGCTGTTATTTCATAGACTGTTCCTTTCTTGAAAATTGTATGCTATTTTCTCATAAATAGACAGAGGTTATGTCTTCTGTTTTTTTTGGGATAGACAGAAATAAGATGCACATTGTTCATGCTGACCTTAGTCACCTGGTCGAGATAAGTGTTTGTCAGTTTTCTTCACTATCATGATAATGCAACCCCCCTCAATTTTATTCTGTCCTTTTGGGGAGGAAGTTATCATGTGCAATTGCACTTAGGAATTAAGATTTGGACTCCTCCTTATTGAGGGGAGAGTAACAGCATACATAATTGGAAATTCTTCTACTTGAGAGATTATTTCTTTTCTCTTAGTGATTTATTTACTCAAGAGTTTATTTACATAGTATGAACTCAACAGTATTTTATACTTTGAAAGATAATACAATACTACTTTGTTTGCTCAAATTGTCCCGGGTTTGGTCATTGGAAAGTCTTTCAGTGACTTTTTTATCTCTTTGACATAACTTCATTCATGTTATTTTTCCCCATGTCCTTTCTTTCTGCATTCTGCTTCAGACTCATCTTTGCTTCATGTTCCAGTTCTAGAATTAGCAATTCCCAATGGGGGTCTGATTCATTAAAGAATTATTGCTCTGATTCATTTCATTGAACAATGATATTAGAAACAAATATCTGGGTGCTAGGTGTCATTGTTACTGGGCTGTTTTGATATTGCTTCTAGGTCTTTTCAAATGACAGAGAAATGGATTATGTGTGTGGATACTATGAGATGCACAAATCCTCTATCTCCAAATTTATGTACATATCCAGATATGTTTCTTTTTTTTCCTCTTCGCATCACTGCCCTGGTGGGAGTAGGAAGCCCAGCCTTCCTTCTGGAGAGCTGTTGCTGGATTTGAACCGTCAACCCTGTGGGCCGCAATCCCGCACACAACCACTGCACCACCGGGGCTCAGCTTCCAGATATATTTCTCCATGTAAGCATCTCACTTTCTCACTTACATTAGTCAGTTCTACCTCATAGGGGCCCAATAGAACAGGGTGGAACTTCCTTTGTGGGTTTCTGAGACTAACAATTTAAGAATGTCGAAAGCCTCACTGGAGGCTCTCTCTCTCTCTCTCTCTCTCTCTCTCTCTCTGTATATATATATATATATATATATATATATATATATATATATATCTCAACACCTGGTATAGTGCTGTTATATCCAAACCAAATCCATTATCACATAATGATAGCCTTCTCCCATTGTTTATCTGTAAACTCCTTTTCTGCTAACTACCATCCATTTCCTTACACCATCAAGTTCTGCCCTGTTTTATTGGGTCACTATGAATTGGAATCAACTTAATGGCCATGAGAAAGTGTTCAATTCCAGAATCCATGTACAGCAGTATCACGTTATTTTAAATCTATGTCCCCACGGTAAATGCTGTTATTAAGAATTTATGTGAAGTTACTTTTACCTTTTAATCTTACTTCCCTAACTTCAAAGACTGCTTAGGTTAGTGCTGTCTCTTGCATTCCCTTCAGTGCACGTTGCATAAGATGCATCGAGGTTGTGATGGTTCGGGTTTATGTTAATTCAGGTGGCCCAGGATTCCCCTATGATCTGGCCTTGTGGTCAGTTCCATTCTGGGATGTCTGTGAATCAGCCAAGCAGCTTGGGGGAGTATAGGGTGGAGTGCCGTTATCTTACCCTCTCACAGATCGAAGGGGGTGTTAGTCAGTGTGATCTACTCTGACAGTATGACAGTGATCAACAGTATGCAGGAGCCAGCTCACGTCCACTCCTGGGTTTGGATCCCGCATCCGCTTTGTCCACTCCTGCTATAGTACTTGCCAGTCCCATCAATAGACTGCCAACCTTGCATCCAACGACTTGCAGCCTCCCTAGTTCTTGATTCCAGCTGCCTTGCAGCTACGGAAGTCAAGAGAAGCCTCCAGTTTACAGTGGTTCTCTCTCTCACTTTTTAAAACAAGTTTATTTAAGCAATAAGGTCATTAACTTGAAGAGAAAACTTTTTAATCTCTTTTAGAGTAATCTACTCCTATGTAAAAATAGATTAGAGCTAAAAAAAAAATAGATTAGAGCTGAGCCCCGGTGGTACAGTGGTTGTGCACAGGATTGCGGCCCACTGGGATGGAGGTTCCATTCCAGCAGCGGCTCCACAGGAGCAAAGGCTGGGCCTCCAACTCCCACCACCAGAGGGCAGTGATGCCCCCAAAACAAAAACAATACAAAAACAAACAAAGATAGATTACCCTACAGTGTGTATTTTTTTTTAAAGTACAACATGGTCCTTGGTATTACAGCGATATAAAACATTAAAATTTTTCAGTTGAATAAGGTATTCAAAGATTTCTCTATGCCATTATGTTTTGTTTTGTTGGTAAACAATGAGAGCAAAATAACTCACCGGAATATAAAGATGAGAGCTGAATGAGCAGGTCGCTCATGAAGAAGGGCTTTCTTTCAAAGAACCAGCATTTCCCCCATTCTATCTCCACTTAAGTTCGATCAAAAGTGCCCCCTTGTTCATCTAGTAAAAATTGAAATAAACAGAGGAAAAAGAAAAAAAAGTGCAGTACATTTGCGTGCATACACCAATTACTTTATGTGCTTGTCTGGGTAGACTAGAGAAACAAATCCATAGACACATATGCATATAAGAGAGAGTTTTATATAAAGAGTAATTGTACATGATGAAAGTATCTAAACTCAGACCAGTCTAAGCCCATATGCCTGATATTATTCCATATGCCTGATACCAATAAAGTCCTCTTCAGACTCACAGAATACAATGCAATGATGCTGAATGTAGGGTGATCACAGGTCAGTGGGTAGAAAGTCTTTGGATCCAGTGACATTCTAAGTACAGAAGTGCTGGTAGGCATCTCTCCAGTTCTCAGGGCTACATCAGGGAAGGTCCATGTGCCTTCTCCTCAGAATGTCTTGCAGGAAGTGAGCCAAGAGAGATTGTGTCTCCCACCTCCAAGGAGGAAATACCAGTTTTCCCAGAATCCTCATCAGCCATGGCCCAATTGACCAAGTAGACTCCACTACTTCACTCTGAATCCTTGCAAGTCCCAAACTGACACCACATGATGCAACGGCCACACTTTACATGCAGTAAAGGAATGGGGAAGGGAAATGAAAGCATAGGGGAGACTATGCTGTAGTCGTCAGGATGTAGAGGGACCAAATGATGATTTTCTGATGGAGAATGGATTCTTGGTCGGTCAGTGGGAACAGAGTTCTGGAGGAAAGGAGCAGGCTTCCTTTTAGCAGGCTTTCCTCCTGTATGGGTAGGCATTCCTGTTGCATTGATGAGCTGCCTGTCGAATTGGAATCTGATCTGCTTCATTAGCAAACTCTGTTGCTCTCTTTAGTTTACTAAGGGTGTTGGCCTTTTAATCTTCACTGCACTGCAGAACCATCCTGCCCCACTACCTTGAAATTAATTGGATGGTTGTTCTCTGTCTTGACTTATTCCTTGGGTTTTTCTTCAGCCTCAGCAAGCACCCACACCCCCCAACGCTGCTTCAAAAAAGAGGTACCAGGCCCACACCGAGAGTGGACACAAGTAGTACAGGGAGCGGTGAGCCTGGTGTCCTCTAGGACTTGAATTTTTCCCAGTGGTAGACAGGCACCCTCTGGTTCTTCTGGTCTCTGGGTGTGGAGGCTGACATTTGCATACTCTATTAATTAGTCCATGGGACTAATTGTCTGCAGGTGCCATTTGACATCCACCACTCTGTTGTTTTCAGGATGGAGAGAGACAGACATTTGCACCTTCAATTGCTGCCCACAAGCTTTCAAGTCACCTGTCACTACTCACCCAAGTAGGATGTAGAAGATTGTCACCTCCAATTATGGGATGAACATGCTGTTCCTGAGACAATGGTCCTGCTTCTCCAGGACCAGAAACCCATTCCCTTGAGCTGTTTGGTTACATCTAAGAAGAATTGCCTCTGTTCCCTGTGTGATCTACCATGTTCATGGATATATTGAAAAAATACACAAGCTGTCTGTCCAACACACACACAGTGCTTGGGGTAGGCTGGGTTTGTTAGAGTCAAACCCAGTGAAGTTTGCATATGTATGGATAAAGAGATTTCTATCAAAAAGCAGCTCACACACTTGTAGATGTAAGCCCCATGAACACACACACACACACACACATTTATGAGTACACTCCCTCTCTCCCTCCCCACATCTGTTCAGCCTGCATGTCTTCCAAGCATGGACTCAGAGATCAGCACTGTGGCAGAATTGTGTAGGAAACGGTATTGACCTCTGTGGCTGCAAGATCCTGTTACCCTCCCAAGGTCCTCCCCGACTTCCATTATTTTTTCCTAACTCCTTCTTAGTGAATACTGCCTTCGCCTTCACCCAAATTGACACATATCTACCTTCAAGCCCATAGGTTCCCAACATATTTGACTCACCTATCTTGTTTCAGAAATGAAAAAATTTAAATTACTCAAGAGTCACCCCCTACCCCCATGAATTCCTCTTCAGACTCAGGCAGCACATACAATAATGCTGAATGCATGATGATCACAGGTTGGTGGGTGTAAAGTCCTGTGAATCCAATGGAAGTGCATGCATCTCCAGGGCTCTGGCTGTCATTAATGTGTTCCATTTGACTTGTCAACATGGACGTGAAGAGGAGGGGTGCGGGGGGGGGGGGAGAGAGAGAGAGAGAGAGAGAGAGAGAGAGAGATAGAGAGAATCTTCTGATGGCAGAATCAAGACAGGAAATCTCCAAAATTCTCATGAGAAGGCATAGTCCTCAAGGAGAGATCCTCAGCCTGCCACTTGATTGACAGGCTAGACTCCATACCTTCATTCTTTTATCAGGTTGACATGAAAATGTGTAACTACCACAGTCCACGATATAGTTTCACTCAGCCTTGCATCCGCCGGTGTGTCCATGCTCTGAGGTGTCTCACAGATCCATCATTGATTTCCAAAACTGCACTGCAGTTCACTCTCAGGATGTACCAGAGTTTGTCCTGTCTCCCACACCTGGGCATTTTTATTTTCCCCATCTTTCTGGCTACTGTGACTCATGCTGTGATGAACACGACAGTGTATGATCTATCTATCTCTGGTATATCCAAGCTCTTATGTCTCTAGGATATACTAAGTAGGGGGTTATATACTTTCAGAGAAAACTCAACAGTGCTGTCCACCCGTGGTTGATTACTACCTGGAAAGCTGATGTTTCACTTTGCTACAGCTGTGTGGTAAGAGAAAGGCCTGATGATTTGCTTCAGTAAAGTTTTTTTTTCCAGTAAAGGTTTTAGAAAACCCTAGGAGCAGTTTGACTCTGTCAAATGATGTCTCCATGAATTGCAGATTGACTTGTCTGCGACCAGCAGCAACAATGCCGTTAATAAGATGCCTTGAAAGAATGCTAGTGGGACTGCCAAACTTGACCATTATTTCTAGTTTTCGTAGATCATACAGATCACCTGCAAAGGTAAGCCTGTACACATAATTATGCTTCTTTTCTAACTGAGATGACCTTTTATATATTTTTCTTGCCTTATTACACTGGCTAGACCCACCATTCTCAGATGGAATGCATGTGGTAAACATCCATGTCTAATCCCTCATGTCAGAGAAAGACATTCTGTTTTTTATCATTGTATCTGATGATAACTGTAGGCTTTTTGCAACCCTTAGCAAGATGAGAGATTTCTTTTCTATTCCTAGTTTGCGGAGAGGTTTGTGTTTTATTTACTTCTTTTCTTTCTTTATTTTTCTGACTCTCCCCAAATTGTGTATTGCCTTTCCCTTCACCATTATTAACAAGAGTCTTCTATATAGTAAGTAATTTTTTCTCCCTCCTGTTTCAATGCATGGTCACCATCTGTGTGTAATAAACTTTGTCTTATGTTCCTGTAACAAGTGGTCTCATACAAAGTTTATCCTGTTGTGATATGCATTTTAGAGAGGTCCACACACTTTACATCAGAGCCATAATTTAAAAAATAACAGCATTTTTCCTATTACCAAGGTGAACAAACATCTCATTGTTGTTTAGTTTGTCTCTTTCTAGTGCAATTGTTTCTCAACATTCCTAATGCTGCCACCCTTTCATACAATTCTTCATGTTGTGGTGACCCCCGCCCCCAACTATCAAATCATTTCTGTTGCTACTTCCTAACTGTTATTTTGCTACTGTTATGAATCAGGCCACCCCTGTGAAAGGGTTGTTCCACCCCCAAAGGGGTTGCAACCCACGGGTTGACAACCCCTGCTGTAGTAGATAATGATAATTGGCAGTCTCTCTACTTGGAAGACTTCATTGTTTTTATACTACCCAGTTATATATTATATTTTATACTACCCAGTTTATTATGGAAATAATATTTTGGTATGCATTGGAGTGAATTTGAGATTACAGTTATCTCAAAGGACTATAATCTCCTACAATTGATTAAACACTAATTTGGAACACTTATTAACATATCACTATTTAAAGATTTTGAGTCTCTTCTTCCAACATTATAATAATTTTGTCTACATCTATATTAGACATGTGGGTTAGATGTGTATTAAAAAAAGATATGTTCTACAATTTGATCATGAGACTAAGTAGCATGCAGTGTATTTTGATGACAATGAAAGTTTCAGAGGCAAAGTGGTTCACAAAGGAACAGAAAAGCTGACTTGCGTATGAAACAGGCTAGACAAAAGTCAGTATGAAAGGCACTACAAATTAATTTCACATATCTTTTAAAATTGCTTTAGCATACAAGTGTGTGTAAGTTAAAACATGTCTCATCTAGATTCTGAGTTCTTATGGCTGGGACTATTCTTCAATAAAAGGCCCTGGGATAAAGAGATGAGCGGTAGCATCAGTAAGCAGAGGACACTTGTCCGCCATTCATCTATCCATGTCACTTCCCAGAGAGGTAGAGCATGCGAGCTCAAAGTCTCAAGGGACCTCGATGTTGACATGGACCTTAAAGTGATGTTTTGGTTTACTGCTTATTCACATCGCAATTAAGCCTACCAAAGGGGTAGTACTCCTTATATTAGCACATGGCAAACACTGAACTATGATTTTCTTTTGAAACACACACACTTTTGTATTTTGCAGTTCTATTGTTTTATGAGCTCTGAGGGAAAAGTGGGAGATTCTGTTAACCGAGGAACATGTAATATACCCCATACACTGAAGGGAAGCTTTTAATTTATTTTTCTGCAGATCACAACTGATTTCCATCTCCAATTATTTTGAAGGTAAGACATAGTAATTCAACAGAAGAAATGGTTGCCACCTCAAGTGATGGAGCATGACTACATTTTCACAGATCTGCTGATTGAAAGATGTGGAACATCACTGTGAAGATGTTCATTACAATTGACCTTTAGCAATGAATGGATGCAACTTTACTCTGCCTGCTCCAAAAAAAAAAATGCCTTGCTGGTACACAGTCTCAAAGTCTGAGTCATTCACATAATAGGCATCCTCGAACTGCTTTTGTGGATTGTAACTTTCAAGCAGTTCGGTTTTAGCTTTGCAGCCTATCACTTAGTTAACCTTTTCCTGCAAAGCTCTCAGATTACTTTCAGCTGTATCTAGGATCTAATCAAATGTGACGAAGTTTTCTTGGATAAGCGGGCAGGCAATGGGAAGGGGAGGATAGGAATGTGATGCTTCTTCTTGTAGCTTTACCCTCCATCATCAGGAGGGTTCCCTGCTCCCTATGACATGTCCTTCACGTATCCAAAAGATCGGGCCGATTATAAGTTTTCCAAAAACTGTTCCTGTGACAGGCGATCCACAACTCTTACCCTGATAGACCTGGACAGCTGACTGCCTTTGTCTCATGCATTGAGATCTACGTTAGTGCTAATAACCAGTACCTCTATCTGGAGGCTTTCGATATTTCTTTTCCTATACTTCTCTGGTGATGCATCTTTACAGCTTTTGTTGTTGGAAAGTCTGTATTTTGGCTTCTGGTTTAGTCTGGTATGCAAGAGAAACAAACTCATAGACACTCATATGTAGATAAGAAAGAGGTGTATATTCAAGAACAATCAAATATCGAGCACACATCGCAGCCCAGTCCAGATCAAGTCCATAAGTCCAATACTAGACCATAGGTCCCATACCAATCTATAAATTCCTCTTCAGATTCACACACCACATGCAATGATGCTGAATGGAGGTGGATCACAGGCCAGGAGTGGGAAGTCTTGTGGATCCAGTGAATTGTAAGCATTTCAGCACTGGCAGGGTCTTTATGTGGCTACCTGCATCATGGTAGGTCTATGTGGCCTCTCCAGCTCCCAGGGCATAGTGCCATATGTCCCGTCAGTCGAGTGTCTCTCAGGGAGTGAGTAAAGAGAGAGAAGTGTCTCCAACCTCCAAGGAGGAAATACAGGAGATCCCAGAATTCTCAGAAGGCCATCCCCACACAGAGGCCGCATTGGTTATATCCTGATTGGTGGGCCAGACTCTGCCCCTTCATTCATAATCCTCTCAAATTGACACCAAATTGACATCAAATGAACTACCACAACTTTCAAAAGTTCTTTCCAGTGGATGTAGATTTCTTTGTTGGTGGATGTTTTTCTTTCAATACTTTAAAAGTGCTGCCATGCTGTTTCCTTACTTTTGTCATTTCTAACAAGAAATCTACAGTCATCCTTCTCTTGGTTCCTTGGAACATAATGGTCTTTTTTCCCTCTGGCTGATTTTAAGTTTTTTTCCCCTGTATTTCTGGATTTGAGCAATTTGACTGTGTTATGTCTTCATGTCATTTACTTCATGTTTCTTGTGCTTGAGATGGTGGCAATAGTATTGTTTTCCTTAAATTTGAAAGAGATAAACTTATTCTCTTCATATATTTTGAACCTATTCCTGGCTCTCACTCCTTCTCAAATACTTTGACATCACTTAATATCCTGTAGCTTACTGCATATATACTTATTTATTTACTTTTTTGCTTATATATTTATTTTTAATGTGAACACAATTTTTAAAATTCCAGAAAGTTATCACGTGAAAGCCAACAAATTGAATCTCAAGCTTATGTGGAAAGGCAATAGACCTGGAGTAGTCCGCATAATAAGGCAAAAACAGGTATAGGACTGATGCCCGGCTTGAAGAATTACTATAAAGTTACAGTGATCAGTACAGTGTAGTATTGGTGAAGAAGTAGACACTCAGGTCAGCAGAACAGAATAGAGAGGCTGGAAAAAAGATGCGCACAAATACAGTTAACTGTTCTTTGACAAAGATCTCTACGGAGAAAGGAGGATCATTTCAATGAATAGGGCTGGACAAACTGGATATTTATATGCCAAAAATATGAACAAATCAATCTAGACATAGAGCATACATCTTTCACAAAATTTAGCAGCAGCTAAACATAAGACAAAGTGGTCAACTTTTAGAAGCTAGCATAAGAGATGATTTGGAATTTGGGGGTGGTTTTTAAGGTACAACATTAAAAGTTGTTCCATAGAAAAAAGAGTTGCCAAGTACAACTTTATTAAAATGACAAACTTCTGGTCTGTAAGACACTGTTTTGATAGTAAAAAGACAAACCACAGAAAGGGAGAGAAATGGTTTTACAGTACATACCTGAAAAAAGACTTGCCTCCAGGATAGACATAGAACGTTTAAAACTCAGCAAAAAGAAAGCAGACAACATAGTTGCAAAATGGGCAAAAGATCTGAACAGACAGATACCTTACCAAAGAATTCAAAGGGAAATGGAGCATGTGGAAAATTGTTCAGTATCATTTGTCATGAAGCATTTGCAGATTAAGACAACAGAAAGGTTGAGCAGTACACCTAATGCTGCTGTTAGGTGTCATTTAGTGGGCTCAGATTCATCGTGGTCTTGTGTACAACAGAATGAAACACTGTCAAGTCCTGCCCCATCCTCATAATTTCGTAGGGTTGAACCGATTGGTAGAGCCACGGTGTCCATCCCTCTAGTTGAGGGTCTTCCTCTTGGTTTCACTTTCCCTCTACATAACCAAACACGATGTCCTTTTTCAGGGGTTGTTCACTCTGATACCACATCCACAGTACATGAGGGCAAAGTCTTGCCATCCCTGCTTCTTAGGAGCATGCTGGAGGTATTTCTTCCAATACAGAATTGCTTGTTCTTCTGGCAGACCACTATACTTTCAATATTCTGTGCCATCACCCTAATTCAAATGCATCAATTCTTCTCTAATCTTCCTTATTCAGTATCTACCTCTCAGATACATAAAGATTGAAAATACCGTGGTTTGGGTCAGTTATCCTTTTGTTCTCCAAAGACACTTTTATTTTCAATGCTTTAAAGAAGTGGTGTGCAGCAGATTTCCTCCATGCATTAGGCTGTCTGATGTCTTAACTGCTGTCTCCATGATCTTCGACTATGGTTTGAAGCAAGATGAAATCTTGGACAACTTTAATTTTTTTCTCTGTTTGAAAGTCCTCACCATTTAACTTGTAGGAACTATGATGACAAACTTTCTTTATGTTCAGTTGTAAACTCTTTTGAAGGCTCCGTCCTTGATCTGCGCCAGCAAGTGCTTCAAGTCCTCACTTACAGCAAGAAAGGTTGTGCCATCTGCATCTTTCAGGGTGTCAATAAACCTTCCTCTCATCCTGATGTCACATCTTTGTATAGTCCAACCTCTATAATTATTTTCTTAGCATAGAATACTGCTTTAGATACATACCCACTAGAGTAACTACACTCCTGTCTTACTTTTAAGGTCAACCTAACTGTCCTCTGTAAAACTGTCACCAGCTCCATCAGACTGAGTTAGTTATAACTTCCTGTTGGATAATGTATCATTTAAATACACACATGTACAGAGTTTATTTATATACTTGCTACAGTCTATTTTAATGATCTGGGTGTTTATCTCTATTGGTAGGTTGTGAACTCTAAATTCCAAAACAGTGCCATACATCCAGGCGATGCTTATAAATATAATTTTTTGAATGACAAAGGAAGAGATATTGAAAAAGAGGTCAGAAGCTCCAGGTCAAGTGTAAACTTCATGACCCCAAATCTTTGCACGCTTCATCCAGCAAGTTTTCATAAACAGAAAGAAGGAAAGAGAGAGAGAGAGAGAGAGAGAGAGAGAGAGAGAAGACAAACAGGCTGCTGCTAATGAGTCAATTCAAACTCATGATGGTAGAACTATGACTAGTGTTTCTAAAGTAGATCACCTGTCCTTTCTTCTGGGATGCCTCTGGGTGGACTTGAACCACCAACCCTTTAGCGAACAGCTGAGAACTTATTTCATCCAGGAATTCCTTCATCCTCATTCTCACAACAAAATTACTTCGGATGCTTCTTACAACACCAATTCTGGGACCCACATGCACTTACTTAGCCAGGCTCCAGGTCCAATGTTGAGATTTCTTCTTGGGTGTATTATAAAGCAATTTTTTCCAACTTTAGCTGATAATCAGGATCACATGTGAGGTTTTCAGCAACACATATTCTGGAATCTTATCACCAAAAAATTTTGATCAACTCAGTATGGGGTCGAGACTAGGAATTCATATTTTTTAAGCCCTCAGACAACTCTTAGGATTGATCAGCTAGCTTTGAAAACTCCTGATTTATATCAATTCTTGCCAGGATATATGCCAAAATCACCTCAGAAACTGTAAAAACTTCACACATCTAGGATCCACCGAATTCAAAAGTTTTAGGGTGGACCTCTGTGTCTATGATTCTGATGTTCACCGCTGGCTGAGAACCCACTGTTTAAAAGGCCTCGCAAATGTTGGCAATAAATGAAAGCTTTTATGCCCTCCCTTCCTTTCAGAAGAATCTTTTGCAAAATATTTGATTCTGGAGACTAGTTTTCCCCACTTCTATTTAATTTTTTTCTTGCAGAGTTGAAACACTCAAAGGTTTCTTCTCTTATGAATCTTCCACTGCTGTGGTTGGGCACATTCTGACCTAGAGTGACCCCTGGATAAGAACAGAACAGTCCCATAAGATTTCTTAGACTGTACTTAAAAAAATACAGATAATTATTTTCCCATAGTATAGAAGACTAAAGTAAAAATTCAGGGTGCAGGCTCTAGGCTAAAATATTTTGTCTTTCTCATAAACATGACTTAAAAATAATAGTTTTATTGACATACCATTCACAAGTCATATAGTTCACAGTTTTAATCATATTTAAAAGAGTTGTGAAATCATCACCACAATCAATTTTGAAAAATATCTTCTTCCTACTAGTTATTGTTTTCAGCTCCTTTTTTTTAACCTCTTACTTTTCCTGTTGTAACCCTAAGAAGCTACTGATTCAGTTACTGTCTCAATAGATGTCTTGTTCCTCGATTTTAAATAGAGAAAACCATAATAGACATTAAACAAAAAGCTCAGGATCACGAGAAAAAAAAGCAAAATACAAGAGAAAAACCCGGCAGGAAATATTAAAAACCAAGGCACATTTAAAATGGGTAAAGTGCAGAAGAAATGAGAAGCTCTTACATTTTAACCTAAATGCATCTGCATTAATCCACTTTCCACTGGAGTATGACAGAGGCGCTATGCACATCTTGGCTCAAGGGTCAGAGAGGATTCAATGGAGGCGCAATCCACGTAGGGTCCCTGCAAATGGATTTGGGGCTTCCACTGTGACCCACTGACTTCTGCAGACTGCAGCTCAAAATTTGAGCTCCCACTCCTCAGCTATATGATCCCCAAGTAGAGATTCACCAAGGATCTTCTCTTTGGGAGCCCCTGCTGGGTTAGAAACATCAATATTTCAGCTAGCAGCTGAGCCTAACGATGGCTCATCAGTAATGGGGAAAGACGTTGATGGTGCAGAAAGGGATTGACCCTCCTACCCCCACCCTTGGGTTTTTCTTTTGCTCTACCTGAGATGAAATAGGCTATTCTAATTGCCACCCACCCTCTTCCTTAAAACATCCTAGCGGAGAAGGAAGAAGGGGCTGGAGACCTCAGCAGCAGAGAGGGAGAGGGAGGGAAGTGATACAAAGGCTGGGAAATGCACCCGAGCTTCGGAAGAGGTCCTCCAATCTCAGCCAGCAGCAAATTCAGGTCCCCGCTAACACCGGCTGGTGCAACTAGAGTCCTGGATGTCAGAGAAGCCAGAATGCCATCTCCTTCCTATTGTATCCCCTCCCTCAGCCTTCTGGGCACTGCCCTGGGACTATGTTACCTTCTTATTTCACTCTGAAATCCAGACCATGGGCATGTTTGACCTCAACACAATTATTCACCTCCAGTCTAAATGGATAGACCTGACAGCTTCACAGTCAGCGACAATTTAACTGTTGCTCTGTGGGAGGCAATCATTTTGACAAGTGTGCCAAGTGCCTAGAGAGAAGAAGGCAGATGTCACCCCCCCCCCCCCCCCAAGAGTGATAAGGAAGCAGGCTATGAAACTGTGTCCTGATCTCTGGGTAAAAGCTATGTGGACAGACCAGGCCATTTTTTTTTTGCCCTGTGTTAGAAAGTGGGCCAATGTGATTCAGCAATAGCAGCTTGTAGTCTTTTTTTTAATGCTCTCCTCTTAGTGCAGTGGTTACTCTGCAGGGCTGCCAGCCGCGTGGTCAGCCATTTGAA
>PVJH01022124.1:0-37246 GCA_004026705.1 Nesogale talazaci | reverse complement strand
GGTCCAATATCCATCTGCTACCTTAATGCTAAACCTATAAATATATGCACATAGATCTATTTACCCATCATCATACATATATATTTGCATGTGTACATTTGTATTTAGGTATCTATAAATGCCCTTTGCTCTTTCCTGCATTTCCTTTTACTTTTCTCTTGTCCTACTATCATGTTCAGCCTTCATTTGGATTTCAGTAATTCCTTGTAATTTCGGATTTTAAGCTGTCCCCTTAATACTCAAACTGCCAGCTGCCTCCTTTATTGAGAAAATCAAGAGTGGGGTCAAGGCTGGATGAGACTACATGTATGGGAAACAGTACCAGGAAGAGAGTGTATGTGGCCGAACTCTCAAATGTTCATACTTTTAAGGGGTCTGGGAGGCTGGGGCTCCCATGGAGGGAGAGCTTCACTTTTGTGGGTAAGAGATGCGTTTCAGTCACATTCTCCTATGTAAAAATCATTCCCCACAATGTTCCTCCCATCGTAAGGCCAAGCATCAGGTGCTTGCAAGCACATGGTTGCTACTATATACCCTTGAATGGCAACTGCTTGAAGGCTGCTTGCCGGCATGCAGATTGCCTGTCATTGAGAGCAATCAGACCCTGTTGTCTGTTCCTTCCTAAATTGGGCTCACTCCCTTCTGATAAGGATCATAGCTTATATCCCCTGAAAAAGAGCCCAGAGTCACCCAGTTTCAAGCCAGCTGAGAGATTTCTAAAGTGAGGCTGCCATCTGAACTCTTGAGTCTGCCCATCTTGTTGCCTGTGTACCTTCCCGTCACATGTATGCGTCTAGTGCCTCTCTTTCCTGTTGTGGGTATACCCCTCGTGCACCCCCCTCCTGTTACATGTATGCCTCTAATACAACCCCTTTCGGTTACATTTGTGGTTTGCATGGGCAAAATTATGTAAGGCTGTGAGAGATTATGAGAGGGTACCCCCCAAGGCCCCGGAAAAACTTTGTTGGGTTGAGCTTAGGTGGTATGCATTTTTTTTCCCTACAAAGGGAGCATAGAGCAAATAGCTCTGAGTTAGTGTACCCAGTGGCATTCCCTGAGGAGGTGCTCTAGGTCACAGATCATTTTTTCATAAAAACAGTTTCGCTCAAACCTTGTTTTTTTGTGTTGGTCGATTTAAGAGAACAGCATGTGGGTGTGAGATTTTGTTTCCTGCTCAGGAAAATTGCTGCAGAAACTGTGGTAAGGTTGAACACAGCTTACAAGGACAGCACTATGGGAAAAACTCAAGTGTAGAAGTGTTTTTCTTGTTTCAGAAAAAGTGAAGTGGTTGGTTGATGGCATACTTCATTCTTGATGTCAATAAGCTTACCAAAACAGAAGAAAATGTTGACAAAATTCATATACTTGTGCTCGAAGACAGACAATAGATCATTGAAGAGATGGGGAAGTTAATGGGACTATGTATCTTGAATCTCAGTTCAAAGAATTTTAAGGGGAGGCTTGGGAAGGGGAAGAGTTACTACAAAATTTGTGCTGTGGGTTCAGACTGACTAGGAAAAAGAGCATGGAATGGAAACATGCTGTACTTTCAAAGAACAGCTCTAAAGTGACCCAGACTGAGGAGATACGGTGCTATTCTTACGACCACAAAAACAAACATCAATCAAGCCAGTGAAAGATGCCATCATCACCTCACCCTAGAAAGGCTCATCAAGTGAAATCAAAGATCAAGTGAAATTAAAGATCAAGATGGTGCTCTTTTGTTTTGTTTTTGATAAGCGGGGGAGAGTTAGTGCATTTGGAGCATGTTCTACTAGATCAGACTGTTTCAGGTCTTTGTATTTAGAGGTTCTGAAAAGATTATGTAATGATGTTCAACAAAAAGGCCTGATTTGTGACAGATGGGAGTGGTTCTGCCGCCACGACAACATACCTGCTCATGCATTCCTCCCAGTATGACCGTTTTGCCTGGCAAAACAGCATGCCTCTCTTACCCCATGCACCTGACTGACCTGACCTTGCTCTGTGAGACTTCTGCTTGTTTCTTCGAATGCAGACAGACATGAAAGGACAGTGACTTGACAACGTAGAAGAGGTGAATAAAAAGGAGGGAGAACCTGTCTCCATCGGTAGAGGTGAACCCTTGCATGCCTTGTCTGATGTCTCTTTAATTTACCCCTCAATTTTTCAACTGTCTCCTTAGGACCCATCTGACTGTAGGGCCTGATCCCACAAACCTACCCGCCACCCCACCTAAAATGAGCACAAGTAATCAGCATGTTCTCTACCTAACCTTTTGACACCAGAAGCAAAAACCGCACTTCCATCAAAGCTCTGAATGTGGATAGCACAGTCTCTTTTCTGTATGTGTGTCCCTACTAAATACGCCAGAAGACTGATGCTGAGTTACCCGTGATGAGTACTATCAGACATAAGTTACCTCCCAAAGCACCGTGGGCCCGGGACTTGGATTAGCCATTTCGACACAGTCCCTGGCTACCTGGCTAAGTAAGCAAGCAAGCTTCCTCTTTCAGATGCCTTTTGTCTTTGTACTTGTGTTGTGCACTTTGGCAATGTTTGCTCTCTTGCTCTGGATCCTGTGTCTGGTTTGCCTTTGTCTGACCTTTGGTCCTTGTGATTTGTGCTGTTTCCTATCACATGACCTGATTCAAGTTTCAGCAGGCTGAATGAGGAGGAGCCTCCAGAACGATGTGGATCACCAACTAGAGGGTAGACATATTAATTTGGATAAAAGGAAAGGCGATATACAATCAGGATGAGGGAAGCATAAAGTTATGAAGGCAAAGGAAGATATGAAAAGAATTTTGTATAGATGAGATATACATATGTACACACAATCCTGCAGTAACAATAATCAATGAGTGGGTACATAAATATACAAGTTGAACAGATTTGGGAAAGAGAGTGGGAATATACTCATGGGAAAAGAACTTTGTTAATTCATGGTTAACAAAGGTTATGTCTACATTTGTATGAGTAGCTTCAAAAAGTTTGTGGGAATTTTCTGATTCCACTTTTGGAATCAAAAGATAATGAAATTTCCCTGAAGTGTTTGAAGCCACCTCATATTTACTTATCCTGCACATGTATCCCTGAATAAATACGGTAGAGTCATAAGGGGGGTACAATTATGAAACCTACTTAGTCATAACCAAACACCTTGAGGGAATGAGTGATTGAGTCTTGGAGCTCAGGACCAAGGTCAGTTAGCATAATATAGGTCACCAAGACAATAATCTATCTCTTATGTTGTGAGTAGTGACGAGGGTATTAAAAGCTTGTCAGCAGTCATTTCAGGAACAACTATTGGTCTCTCCTCATATGGAACAAAGACGAGCAAAGAAAATCAAAGACACATGGAAACAATTAGTCTAATGAACTAATGAGCCGTGGGAACCGCTGCCTCCACAATCCTGAGAACAAAAGAACTGTGGTGATGGTGACTGACTAGCATGACCTAAGGCTCTGA
The DNA here is from genome assembly GCA_004026705.1 of Nesogale talazaci. Taxonomy (NCBI): domain Eukaryota; kingdom Metazoa; phylum Chordata; class Mammalia; order Afrosoricida; family Tenrecidae; genus Nesogale; species Nesogale talazaci. The sequence goes on along the minus strand of PVJH01022124.1, from coordinate 33,795 downwards.
AAAGGATTACAGTCGAATGTCACGGACTGGGTGGCAGGAAAATGCGGAACAAACTCAAAATCCTAAAAATGACTAGGTTTACTGGTTGGTTAGAGATTGGGTAGGACACCCAAGATTATGCCCCTTAGTCACCTTTCAGTCCTGGAGATGAACTCACGGGTACTGAAGCCATGTTTCAGTGAAACAAAAATAGATTCCTAAGGGAAACCATAGTACTAGGAAGGCACACACTCCTTAGAACAAGTAACCATTTGAAATCAAAATTGTTTCCCCAAATATCAGTCAGTGCCCTGGAGTGATCAAACTTACCACATATACTCGAGTATAAGTCGATCTGAATATCAGCCGAGGCACCTACCACAAAGCTGCATTAAAAATGTGCTGAAAAACTTTGCTTATACATGAGTATATGTGGTAATTAAATACTCTTAAGTGAAGCAGAGAGCAAGAATAAGTAATTTATTTCCAGAGGTTAGCAAAAGGAGCATTCAACAGTGAGTGCTCGAATTACCCATTACAAGTTTCCATGTGAGAGCGATACTAATTTCTTTTAAAAAAAATTCAGGTGGATATAATTCTTTAAATACACGACAAGCCACAAAAAGCCATAAAAATACATAAAAAGAATTCTATCGTTTGTTATCTTGACAGCTACTTCCCAGATGACTTCCCCTTATCAATCTTATCCAATGATCAAGAAAGCTGGAGGGGTCAATTCAACCCCAGGCAGGATTCAAGTAATAATTAACATTTCAAGTTCCTGCTCAAACCCTTGGGAAACAGGAAAAGCTGCAACAAATAAATGTATAAACTACTTTAATGAGATGGATTATATTTACACGTGGCTGACTCAAATAAAAATGGTTGCAGTCTTTCTCACAACTCAGAAAAGGGGCAGCATTTACCCAATGACAAAATTCAGAAGACACAATGTATTAGGAAAGAAGAGGGAATGGAAATGGGAAGCACAGGAAGAAGTGGGAGAAGTGATGTCACATTGTGTGGGGACTGCAACCAAATGAAACAATGTATCTATGAATTGTGAAATGAAAAACTGATTGCATTTTTTTGAGTGTAAAGAATAGGTCACCCCGGCCCCAATCCCAACTATGTGGACAGCTACCCCTCCTCCAGGAAGAATTTACTTTAGAGGACAGCACTGAAGCTATAGCTCGGGGAGAGGACATATCTGACCAGAGCACACTGGAGCAAAGAAGAGGGAGGAAGAGAGAGGGGAACACGTCCTGGTCTACCAAACCTTGAGGATGATAGCCTCTCTCAGAACAGCCAGTTCACAGAGAAGACCACATGGCTGGCTCCACTATGAGACACGACACCCCTTGCTGACCCATGGTCCTATGACAGGGGACAACAATGGAGATCTAGTGTCAGGATCGCACTCGGTCTGACCCCACCACACAGAGGCAAACACTAAGGGCATGTATCACAGCAGTGGGGGAGCAGAGCCTGGAGGTCCTGAAGGAGTGCCAAGCATAGATTTTGGGTCCAGGACTGGAACCCCAATGGACTTGACTGGAGGGCACACCTAGAGGTCAACAAACAAACCTCGAACGATTTACAAGTTTTGCTTTTTATTATTTTTATTTATTTATATATTTTTTCGGGGACATTGGTGTTTCCTTGTTGCAGTTGTCATTTGGTTTTCTTCTGTCACTTCATCTTGCTATGTCTTGATTTTTTGTGTGCATATTATTATCTCTGCAGGTCTATCTTGATAAGATAGACTGGATGATACAGTCTGGAGGAGAAAGTGACAGGACCGAAGGTTCCCAGGGAATATGGGAAAGGGGGAGGTAGGGGAAAGGAGGTGGTGTTGACCAACCTAGGAATAAGGGAAAAAAAATGATCCAAAATCAATGACAAGGAGTGTGTGAGAGGCCTGGTAGGGATTGATCAAGGGTAAGGTGACCAAGATGGCTGAAACCCAAACGATGGCTGAGCATGATTGTGGGCAAGAGGAAAGTAAAAGGAAATATAGGAAAGAAATAGGAGGCAAAGGGCATTTATAGAGGTCTAAATACAGGCATGTACATAGATAAATATATTTATGTATGATGGAGAAATAGATCTATGTGAACAATATTAAGGCAGCAGATGGACATTGGGCCTCCACTCAAGTACTTCCTCAATGTAAGAACACGTTTTATTAATTGGCATTCCATGATGCTCACCTTCCCAACATGATAGCTGAAGACAAATGTGTGCATAAGCAAAGTGGTGAAGAAAGCTGATGGTACTGGTCTGGGGTCTTAAAGGCTTGAAGGTAAAGAAGCAGCCATCTAGCTCAGAAGCAACAAAGCCCACATGGATGAAGCACACTCGCCTGGGTGACCACGAGGTGTCAAAGGGATTAGGAATTAGGCATCAAGGAACATAAAATCATGTCATTATGTGCCCACCTTTCTGATATAATCGTTGAAGACAAATGTATGTATAAACAAAAGTGGTGAAGAAAGCTGATAAAACATACAACTTTCCTCTAGTTCTTCAATGCTTCCTCCCTCCCACTATCATGTTCCCAATTCTACCTTAAAAATCCAGCTAGACCAGAGGATGTACACTGGTACAGATAGGAACCAGAAACATAGGGTGTCCAGGACAGATGACCCCTTCAGGACCAGTGTGAGAGTGACGATACTGGGAGGGTGGAAGGAAGGTGGAGTAGAAAGGGGGAACCGAGTATAAGCATTTACATATAACCTCTTTCCTGAGGTATGGACAATGGGGAAGGGGGAAACTGGACAGTGTAAGATAGGATAAAGTAATAATTTATAAATTGTCAAGGGTTCATGAGGGAAGGGAAAAATTGAGGAGCTTATGCTAAGGGCTTAAACAGAAAACAACTGCTTTGAGAATGATGAGGGCAACACATGTACAAATGTGCTTGACATACAATGGATGTATATAGGGATTGTGGTAAGAGTTGTATGAGCCTCCAATAAAATAATTAAAAAAGTAAAGGTCCCAAATATGCTCAGAAAGCTATGTAAACTTTGTATGCTTACTGTTAGGCTTTTAATTGTGCCAAAACGTGTGGTAAATCCTAACCTCTATGCCTGCGACTTTAATCCCATTTAGGAATTGGTTGGGTTTATTCTGGCATTATTGCAATATTAGAGTAGTGAGTGTCTTACATCAATTTCTTTTGAGATCAAAGGAGATTAAACAAGCAAGAAAGAGAAGCAGAATTGGGGGGACAGGGATGCTTAACTACAAGAAGGTTGTCCAGGAAAGGAAGCTCTAACGACAAGCTTTCTCCAGAGCTAAGAGACAGCTCCAGTGATTCTCAACCTGTGGGTCATGACCCCTTTGGGGGTCAAACGACCATTTCAAGGGGTCACCTAAGATGATCAGAAAACACATAATTCCAATGGTTTTAGGAACTAAGGCACTGCTCCTCTGTCTCCTGGGGGATCTGTCCACATGCAGATACGCCCATATTTGAGTACCCAGTGTGAAGTCTGTTACCCATGCTACAGCTTGCTTCAAGACAAAATTTCATTTACTTGTCATTAGAAATAAATATTTCACAATGTATAATTATATATTTTGTGATTAATCACTATGCTTTAATTATGTCCAATTTGTAACAATGAAAATACATCCTGCATATCAGATATTTACATTACGATTCATACCAGTAGCCACATTACAGTTAGGAAGTAGCAACAAAAATAATTTTATGGCTCGGGGGGGAGGTCACCACAACATGAGGAACAGTATTGAAGGGCATTAGGAAGGTTGAGAACCATTGCCCTAGAGCTTAAGTACCCAAACTAATTTGACCTACCATCCCCTTTTCAGAAAAAAAATGACTCAGCACCTCTCTGAGTAATTAAAATTTTTATATTGTAGCCTATAATCTAGGGTAAAGTGTAGGTTTGCAGGCCCCTTGGATCATTCCAGTGCCCCGACCCACAAACCCCTATTAGGCAATTTGGGAACACTGTTCTAGAACCTCTCACACCAAACCACATCAAGCCCACTGCCCTTAGAGTGAATTCCAACTCCCAGTAGACTTATAGGACAGAATCGAGTTGCTCCATATGATCTCCAAGGCTGTAAATCTTCATCTAGACTTACTGTCCCATTTTCCTCCACAGAGTAGCTGATGGCTTTGACTGCTGATTGTTTGGTTAGCAAGTTCGTAACCACTGTGCCTCCAGCACTCCTCTCAAAGCCAATACCCTGAATGTATATGACAGCCTCCTAAATTGCGAGAAAATGAGTTTCTGCTTGTTAAAGTCATTTCTGATATTTCTGTTACATCATGACTAGATAACTAAAACACACACTGAGGGAAGATGTGCAAACAACACTAGTTATTTTAGGGAGGGGGGATTAGAGAGACTTTGCTTTAATTCTTTTAAAACATTTCATGTTGCCACAAAAATGTTCTCATACTTAAAAAAAAAACCCAAACAAACTCACTTCAAACCCAAAGCTGGCATAAATCAATGATTGTGTCTACCAGGATTCTTACATAAAGATGAAGATTAAACTGATCTGCCAAACATCTGAAAGTTTCAGAGCATTTAGGTCTTTGATGTTGGGTAGACTAAACAACCAGATGTTTGAATGCAAGTTTTTGTTTTCATCTGAGAGGCTGACATCATGTAATGATCGCTAAATGCATGGCTGATGTCAGTCATCACGAGGCCCAGGGAGTTGTATACATGTTACCATGCAGTTCTTTTGACATTCCTCATCTTTAACTTGCTCTTTGCTTTCACCATCACATATTCTTTGATTATTCATCATCATCTAAAGAAGAAACTCAACCCCCTTAATGTAGCCCTAACTTACTTCACGAACAACATCTTTCGCCACCTCTCCCCACCCCGACTAACTAGGTGTGAAGCAGCTAAAGACACAACCCCTGATCTCAATCTACTCACAGTTATTAAGACTATTATGATTATAGGTACTGGCTAAGGAATATCAGCATTATCATTCATTGAGCTATTAGGTGCCAGAGTGCTTTTATATTTAATCATAACCATCATATTTTGTGACATGAATATTTCTATTTTTTCTATGAAGAAAGAAAGACTCAGAAAGGTCATGTCAGCCCAAAGTCATATAACAAAAGAGTAACAAAGTCAAGATTCAGCCTATAAGATTGCAAAGCCGGGGGCTCAAAAAAAAAAAAAGATTGCAAAGCCTAGATTCTTAATTATGACCCGATAGAGGCACACTTATTAATAATTTTAATAAAATATTATGATGGCTACAACAACATTACAGAGAGAATGGAACAGCCTGTACAATGACAGGAAGCAAACAGAAATAAGCAAAAACTTAATCCAATACCCATTTATAACATTGTTAAAGTTATATTTTGGACTCTATGTCAAGCAGAAGGAGCACAGAGGGAAGTAAAATATCCCAGGTTTGAAGAAACAGTCTGATAGGGTAAGGGTGCTGTTTTACTCTGGTAGGTTAATTCAGACTTACTTTGACCCTATAGGGCAGACTAAAATGGCCTCATAAGGTTCCTTAGGCTGCAACCTTTGAATGGATCAGATTGTTAGATCTTTTCTCTCACAGAGTGGCTGGTCAGTTAAAATCGCTGACCTTTCAGGAAATGACCAAGCGCTTAATGGTTACATTATCAGAAATCCATGATAAGGACCCTGATATTGGGTGGAGAAGGCAAGTGTCCCAGAAATGAAGCCTCAGGCATGATAGTCACATTCATTCCCAGGTCTCAGCTCAAGAACAGGGCGCAGTGTCTCAGGATAAAGTATAGAGAAAAACTTGACTCAGGGAGAGCACTCACGGTCTCTGTCTTCTATAGAACTATTTGGGGAGTAGGGAGAGAAGAAGGACCGTTAACAGAATCAAGGAAGAATATGTTGCTGTTCCCTGAAGAACAGCATAGGCACACATATTTAGCACAATAATAACTATTTAACACAAAAACAGGAGGTGATCATGTACCTCATAACACCCCTCTTATGACAAAGACCCAAGAAAACTAGTGAATCAGTTATGGGTGACAACTTTGGAACTCTAAGCATCAAAAGTAGACTAGAGAGTCTGACCCAATGCTAGGTGGAAGGAGAGATGTATAGAAACAGCGGACATGTAGAATTACAGATGAGAGGTACCCTGCCTGTCGACTCTATACCTGGTAGTCAGTCACATTGAGACCAAGCAATTAGTGTCCTCAGTTGTGTCAGTCGGGTTAACTACAGAAACAAATTCGGGGACATTCATATGTGAATAAAATAAGTAAAAGACCTCTGCAAGTGCCCTTTGCCTTCTAATTCCTTCCTCTATTTCCTTCTGCCTTCCTCCTGTCCCACTGTCATGCTCAGCCTTCATTTGGGTTTCAGTTCTTCCTCTCTGTTACATTACCCTTACTTAGGCCCTACCAGGCCTCCCACACCCTCCTCGCCACTGATTGTGGATGCCTGTTGTTCCCCCCATCCCTGGGCCTGTCCAGGCCCCCCTTCGTCTCTCCTTTTCCCTGCATCCTCCAAGAACCATCGGTCCAGTCATTCTCTCCTTCTGGAGAGAACCAGGAGTACTCCTTTCTTGATTAGGTCCATTTTGAGGGCTCAGGCCTCATTTCTTCACCATCTGACTCCTGAAATGTCCTCTGTCATTGTCTGCTTCTGTAGTGAGACAGTATGACAAGCCCTGTTGTTGTTTGCCCAGTCCCCCCTGTGCCGTAGGTCCCCACAGGGGTGTAGTCTTCTGTGCATCATGACCAGGGCTCAGACCAGCGTGGGGACCGGACCAGCTCTTTTTCTCAGCCTCTGTGTCTACCTGTCTCCATGTGGGTGTGGCATTCTGGCACCTCCCCCAACCTGTTCTCTGCTACCCCTACTTCCAGGGCGAGAGGCAATCTGACCCTGGATGTGACCAGCCCTGTAGCACTCTCTTTTCATGCCTCTTTCCATGTGTCCATGCTCTTTTCATGATTGGGAACTTCATGGTAGGATCTGCATGCACACAGACATGTACATATGTAAACATAAGCATATGTTGTAAGGAGGGAATAAATCCAGGTACATATATTTCTAAGTTTAGTACTAAGGTAAAAGCTAGACCTTGGGCTTCCACCCAGGCACTCCCTCAATGCAAGACCACTTTGTTCTATTAATCTGGTATTCCATGATGCTCACTGGCCCAATGCGATCACTGAAGTCAAACAGGTACATAAGCAAATATGGTGAAGAAAATCGATGATGCCCAGCTACCAAAGGATAGAGTGTGAGGTCACAAAGTCTAAAGATAAACAAAAAGTCATCTAGCTAAGAAGTATCCAAGCCCACACGGAAGAAAAGGCCATGAGGGGTCAAAAGGACCAGGTCTTAGGCATCTAGCAGGAAAAAATTGTATCACTATATGTACTCTCCCAGGAAACAATCACTGAGGACATGTGGGGGCATGAGCAAGAGTGGTAAAGATAGCTGATGGTACCCGGCTATCAAAAGATACAACATCTGAGGACTTAAACACTTGAGGGAGAAAAAACAGCCATACGGCCCAGGAACAACAAAACCCACCATAGAAGAAGCACACCAGCCAGTGAGACCATGAGTTGTGGAAAGAACCAATGATCAGGCATCAAAGAACAAAAATCATATGATTAAGTGCCCACCCTCCCAACATGATCACTGAAGACAAAGGGAGCAGACACAGACACAGAGGAGGAATCTGATGGCACCCAGCTACCAAACAATAAAATATCTGGGATCGTGAAGGCTTAAAGGTGAACAAGTGGCCATCTATCCCAGAAACAGCAAATACCACATGGAAGAAACACACTAGCCTGTGTGATCATGGGGAGCAGGTATCAAGCATCAAAGAACAATCACATCACTATGAACGAAGGGGAGAGCAGAGTGAGGATCAAAGGTCCACCTGTGGGTAATTGGACACCCTCTTAAGGGGAGGTGTGGGGAGGAGACAGGCCAGTCAAGGGGAAGTGAGATGGCGATGAAGCATAAAGCTTACCTCTAGTTCCCGAAGGCTTCCTCCCCACAACCATCATGGTCCCAATTATACCTTACAAATCCAGCTGGACCGGAGGAGGTATACTTGTAGAGGCGGGAAATGGAAATATGGGGAACCCAAGACAGATGAACCCCTTGGGGCCAGTAGTAAGAGTGGAGCTACTGGATGGGTGGAGGGAAGGTGGGTAGAGAGGGGGATCTACACATAACTCCCTATCAGGAGGACAGACATTGGAGGAGTGGGAGACATTGATATTGAGGGGAGACATTGGACAGTGTAAGTTATGACAAAGCAATAATAATTTATAAAATATTGAGGGTTGGTGGGGGAGGGGGAGTAAGGGTGGAGGGGAAAATATGAGAAGCTGATGTCAAGGACTCAAGTGGAAAAGCGGATGATTTGGAGAATGATGACAGCAACAGGCATGCGAAGATGCCTGGCACAATATATGTATTTATGTATGGTGAAAAATGATGTATGAGCCCCCAATAAAATGATTTAAAAAATTAAGAGTAATTGTATCTTAAGAAAACATCCCAGCCCAATCCATATGAAGTCCGTAAGTCTGATATTAGCCCATAAGTCCAATACAAATCAAAGAAGTCCTTCTTTAGACTCACATAGTCACATGTAGTGATACAAAATGCAGGAAGATCATAGGCCAGTGGGTGCCAAGTCTTGTGGATACAGTGGCTGCAGGAGCATCTCAGAACTATCAAGCGTTTCTACATGGCTCCTCCAGCTTTCCTTGATCTTCAACAGGAAGATCAAGAAGAAAGAGAAAGTTCCCAAAATCCTTATGACCTGATTGACAGGCTAGACTATACCCCTTCATTCTTAATACCCTAAAGTTGACACAGGATTATGTAACTACCACACCAGCTGAGATTCCTATCATCTGGTACAACCAGGCAAGAGCAACTCCATACGCATGTCCAGAATCATTCAGGAATGCTCCAACTCCGTGAAAGTTAAGTACTCTCAACTCACTTACTGTATCCACCCAGCCTCCTGTGCCAAAGGTCCACAGGCCCTTTTGCAACACCCCCCCACCCCAAGACTTATTCCACCAATACAATACGCAACTGTGGTCTAATAGCACTCACTATAGCCTTTCCCCCTGAACTGGGGGCTCACAGACTGGTAGAACTTGACCTTTCACTCAGTTACTGACACTCTGAATCTGTGGCCATGAGCATCAGAGGCCTATAGAATGGTGGCATTGCTTAAATGTCCCAACTACTCTGACTAGTGGCCCTGGGATGGGGGTACCTGCTGCTTTGTCCAGCCACTAGCTTTAGAAGCTTATGAATTGTGGCACTTACTCATATGCCAAGATACCCACACTAGGATACCTCATTTTCCCTTCAGGAACCAGTTAAAGTCCATGGACCAGTGGCACATTCTCCCTCACATTGAATTCTAACAGACACACATTCTCCTAGCAGGTGTCCATGAACTAGTGGTTCCACCCCTGTTTGCCTTCTACATTACTGCTTCCTACCCACCCTGCAGTTGTAGACTTGTGCCTGGTCCAAGCACTCCCATGCAGAATTTTTTTTACCATCCATCTGGTAAGTAATGACAAAACCTTTGTCTCAAGTACTCAGCAATCAGTAGTGTACACACACACAACACCCAACCTAGCAACCAATGAGACTGATCCCTGCACCCAGACCAAGGTGAACTGACTGGACAGACACATCACCAGATGACTACCCAAGATTAGGGCACAGAGCAGTATTAGTTAGATACTAAGCCAAATAAATAATTCTAAAAAAAATCTGTTTTTGCTCACCCCTGTGAAGAGACCATTGAATATATGAGTGCTGTAGCAAAATGCGACGAAGGAAACCAAAAGCTATCAGAAAGAATAGTGTCTGTGGTCTGAAAGGCTTGTCTTCAAACAAGCAACCGTCTAAGTGAGGCATTGCATGGAAGAAGCATACCAATCTATGGGATCTAAAATTGTGAATAATAAAATCCAAATCCAAAGGAGGAAATTATGTCAGAACTGAAATTGTAAACACCCAGTTTCAGAAGTCTATGAATGACAGTGGATCCCAAAATCCATTTGCAGAGTGCCCGTACAGACTGTCTCCGTTGAATTCCCTCTTATCATAGTCATATCCCTATGAAATAGTCACAGAATATGAATTACCTTGGTATCAGACAGAAAACATTATAAACTTGATTATGGCACATGTAGTTAGGTTAAATATAATACTTTATCATTTTATCTCCCTTTTGATTCATTGTCAAGTTTCAATATTTTCTGTTTTATTTTTCATTGAGGTTTTTCTACGTTTTGTCTAGTTGGTGCTGCTTCTGTTTGTTTGCTTCCTGTTTCTATAATTTCTTGTTTTGAATGATTTTCTGTATATGAAATCCAGGATAGAGCTATAGAGACAGTAACTGTATTGATAATTGCCTAGGAGAGCAGTTCTCAATCTGTGGGTCATGACCCCTTTGGAGGTCAAATGACCCTTTCACTGGGGTTGCCTGATTCATAACAGTAGCAAAATTACAGTTATGAAGTAGCAACAGAAATAATTTTATGGTTGGGGGATCACCACACATAAGGAAGGATATTAAAAGGTTGTGGCATTAGGAAGATTAAGAACCACTGGCCTAGGGGCATGGCAAGGAAGAGTGCAGTAAAATGGGGAGTTAACAACAAAGAGTTCGAGAAGGAAGTGTTCTGAAATTGATTGGGGTGATGATTACACAGATTTTAATATGATTAAATGGTTAGATTGTATGATATGTGAAGTCTATGCCAATAAAGCTTTTTTAAAAAATAAATAAGTCAAAGCTATACCACCAAAAACAGGAAGCCAGAGACATCAATCACAACAACATTCAAACAAAATGAAGAATAGATGAATATAAAACCTTCATGTGGAGAAGTCAAGGAACTAATAAAAAATAATAGTTTTAACTTAGGAAAATAAAGGTTAGTTTCAAAGTAACCATAAAGAAAGTTAACAAAACTACTCATTCAAATAAGAAAGAAAATCATAAAAGCCCAGCAAACAAAGTAACAACAATGAAATAAAAAGAAAATCCACAAACAGAAAGAACTCAGGCAGAACACAGGCCCGATCTCAGCTATATTGACCCCCCCTCCCCAGAAGAATGCACTACAGAGAAAGGTACTGATGATATAACCCAGGGAGAGTGGTGGGTGTGCCCAGACCATGCTAAAGCAAACAAGAGGGAAAGAGAGAGAATAAACCACATCCAGGTCCACTAACTTTCCAGGATGGCATTCCTGCATGAAGCAGTCAATGCTCAGAGAGGATCATAGGACAGACCCCAGTATGAGACAGGTTGTCCCCTCACTGACCCACAGAGCTCCAGAAAACATTCATAAGAGTCAGCAGACAGACCTAGAACTATTTCTAGGGTTTTTTTTTTTTTTAAATAATGCCTATCTATATAAGATAGGCAGGCTGTTTACAATCCCATGGAGAAAAGGAGGCCAACATTTCTGGGAGGACAGGGAGAGGAGGAGAGCAGGAGATGGGGAAAAGGGAGGGCATAGCCAACAAACCCAGGGACAAGGGAACAACAAGAGATCTAAAATGGATGGTGAGGAGGGTGTAGAACATCTGGTGGGGTTTAATAAAGTGCAGTGTAGCTTAGAGGAATTATTGAGAACTGAATGAAGGTGGAAATGATAATGGGACAGGAGGAAAATTAAAGGTAATAGAGGAAAGAACTATGAGGCAAAAGACATTTATAAAGGTATATATATAGGCATGTATGGATATACATATATTAATATATAATGATAAGGATATAGGTTGATGTGGATATATTTATTTATCAAGTATTAAGGTAATAGATGGACATTGAGCCTCTACTCAAGTCCTCACTCAATGCAGGAATGCTTTGTTCTAATAATCTGGCATTCTGTGATACTCACCTCTGTGATACAATCACTGAAGACAAAATGAGTGCATAAGCAAATGTGGTGAAGAAAGTTGATGGTGCCCAGTTATTAGAAGATATAGCATCTGAGGTCTTAAAAGTCTGAAGTTAAACAAGTGGCCTTCTAGCATGGCAGCAAAAAAAGCCCACATAGAAGAAGCACACCAGCCTGTGTGGTCATGAGGTATGGACAAAATCAGGTGCTAGGCATCAGAAGAACCTCCCCCCCCACCCCCGCAAAATCATATCGATAGAACAAGGGCCCGGTCTGAGTGGACACCCAAAGCCCATCTTGTAGACAATTGGACATCCCCTTATAAAAGGGTCAGAAGGAAGTGATGAGTCATCCAGGGTGCAATATAGGACCAATGAAACACACAACATTTCTCTAGTTCTGTAAAGCTCCTTTCCCCCTTTCTCCACTATCATAACCCTAATTCTATTTCAAAAACTGGCTAGATAGGAGCATGTACACTGGTATAGATAAGAACTCTTGACACATGGAATCCAGGACTGTTAAACCCCTCGGGAACAATAATGGGAGTAGTAATACCATGAGGGTAGGGGGAAGGTCAGAGGAGCAGGGGGAGAGAGGGAAAATCCATTGCAATGATGCACTTGAATTATGGTGCTGGCAAAGAATATTGACAGTAGCATGGACTACCAAAAGAACAAGCAAATCTATCTTAGATGAAGCATAGCCAAAATGTTCCTTAGAGGTAAGGAGAGTGAACCTTCATCTCATGTACTCTGGAAAGTTATTAGGAGAAACGAGTGCCTGGAGAAGGACCTAATGCTTAGTGAAGTATACCAAAGAGTCAATGAACAAGAGGAAGGCTCTGGACGAGATGGATTGACATGGTGGTTGCAACAATGAGCTCAAGCATAACAACAATCAAGGATGACTTAAGACTGAGCAAATAGGATACAGTGTCTGGGGTCTTAAAGACTTGTGGCTATCTAGTTGAGAAGCAGCAAAGTCCACTTGGAAGAAGCACACCAGCCTGTGTGATCATGACGTGTCAATTGGATCAGGTGTCAGGCATCAAAGATCCAGAACAAAAAAATATTATTGTGAATGAGGGGCAGTAAGAGTGGAGACCTGAGATAGTTAAGGTTTATTGTGCCAACCTGGTTGATAAATACATGTGGGATTAATTGAAGGGTGGAGAGATGAATAACTCAGTGAGTCTTGCCAGTTTGGTTCTCTGGCCTCTTGTTCACTGATGAGCTGATAAAGCTCATTTCCTGTGAGACATCCCTGAGGAGAAGCCACATGGACTTACCCTGATGCAGGCCTGGATGCTGGAGAAGCTATATGGAGTCCCCTGCCAGCACTGAGATGCTTATACTGCTACTGGATTCAAAGACTTTCTACACACTGGTCTGTGATACTCCTGTTTTCGACATCATCATGTGTGCTTTGTGAGTTTGAGGAGGACTTCATAGATTGGTGTCAGACATATGGGCTAAGTCAGACTAATGGGCTTGGATTGGACTGGGTTGGGATGCTTTCTGAATATATACTTACCCTATATATAAAATTCTCTCATACATCTATTAGTTTCTGTGGGTTTGTTTCTCTAGTTTACCAAGACTAACACAATACCCAAAACCCATCAATTGGACAATTGGACATCCTGTTTCATAAGGACTGTGAGGAGGAAATGGGTCAGTCAGAATGCAATAAAGCACCAATGAGACATACACCTTCCCTCTAGTTTTTCAATGTTTTCTCCACCCCTATTATCATGACCCCAATTCTACCTTAAAAATCAGGCTAGACCAGAGCATGTATAATAGTACAGATAAGAGCTGGAAGCAGAGGAAATCCAGGACAGATAAACCCCTCAGGACCAATATTGAGAGTAGCCATAACAAAAGGGGAAGGGGAAGGTGGGGAGAGATAGGGGAAACTGATCACATTGATCTATACATAACTTCCTCCCAAACAGGTGGACAACAGAAAAATGGGTGAAGGGAGACATTGGTTAGTGTAAGACTAAATTAAAAATGAAATGAAAATTTTTTTTATGAATTATCAAGGGTTCATAAGAGAGTGAGGGTGGGGATGGAGGAGAAAAAAAGGAGAAGCTGATACCAAGGGTTCAGGTAGAAAGAAACTGTTTTGAAAATGATGATGGCAACAAATGTACAAATGTGCATGACACAATGGATGGATATATGGATTGTGATAAGAACTGCATGAGCTCCCAATAAAATGATTAAAAAAATGTTCCTTGTCTGCTTCCTATTCTTAATGAAACTAGTCTCTTTTCGTTGAGAAGAATGTTGACTGTTGATTTTGTAAAATTGCCCCTTATTAATTTGTCAAATTACCCTTTTGATGAGTTTCCCATCTACTTTTAGTTTGCTGAGAGTGTTTTTTTTTATCAAGAATGGGTGTTGGATTTTATCAAAAGCATTTTTGAATCAACTAAGATGATCATGTAATTATTTATATGGTAGATTATTGATTAATTTGCTAACATTGAACTGTCTTTGCATCCCTGATAAGTGATGTATACACACATACACACAATAGAATTCTATTGAATCCTACTGGCTAGGATTTTATTTTTATTTCTAAATCCTTTTATTGGGGGTTCACTCAACTCCTATCACAATCTATACATACATCTATTGTGCCAAGCATATTTGTACATTTGTTGCCATCATAATTCACAAGACATTTTCTTTCTATGTGAGCCCTTGGTATCAGCATCTCATTTTTCTCCCACCCTCCCTCACAAACCCTTGACAATTTATAAATTATTATTTGTGTATGTCAGGGTCAGGAGCATGTTAATCCTCAAAATAACAGACTTGCTTTTCAGCAGTTTAAAGAGGTCTTGGGCAGCAGATTAATTCAATGCAATGTGTCATTTGATCTCTTGATTACTCTTGTAAATATTTACAGCCTCAAAATATCCCTGGGGACAATTCTAATAATAATAAATTATTATTATTATTTAGTGTTACGCCGACCGATGTCTCCCTTTTCCCATTTTTCTGTTGTCTATAACCCCCAGGGAAGGGGTTATATGTAGATCACTGTGATTGTTTCTCACTTTCTCTCGCACCTTCTCCTTCCCCTCCTGGTATCACTACTCTCATTACTGGACCCGAGGGGTTTATCTGTCCTGGATTCCCTGTGTTTTTGTACCTGTGTACATTCTCTGGACTAGCCAGATTTGTAAGGTAGAATTGGGTTCATGTTAGGGGGGGGGGGAGGAAAGCATTAAAGAACTAGAGGAAAGTTGCTTATTTCATGGTTGTTATACTGTTTCCTGACTGGTTTGTCTCTTCCTGGTGACCCTTTTGTGAGGTGATGTTCAATGGTCCCCAAATGGGCTTTGGGTCTTCACTCTGCACTCCCCTCTTTCACATTGATATGATTTTCGTTTGTTTTGTGTTGGGTTTTGATGCCTAATACCTGATCTCATTGACACCTTATGATCACATGGGCTGGTGTGCTTCTTCCATGTGGGCTCTGTTGCTTCTCAGCTAGATGACTGCATGTTTATCGTCTGATAGTTGGGCACCATCAGTTTTCTTCACCCCATTTACTTATGCACCCATTTTGTCTTGGGTGTTGGGAAAGTGAGCATCACAGAATGCCAGGTGATTAGAACAAAGTGTTCTTGCATTGAGGGGGAACTTGAGCAGAGGCCCAACGCAAAGATGCTTTTTATCACCACTTTTATGCATTTAAATTGGTAAGGAAACATAAAATTACCCCTATTAACAGATGAAATGACTATAGCATAGAAAAATCCCATTGATTCCACAAGAAATCTATTGGAACTCACAGAAGATTCAGCAAAGTATCAGGATACAAGCTCAACGTACAAAAATCAGTGGGATTCCTCTACAACAACAAACAAAACTTCTAAAGAAATAAGAAACCTGATAGCACTTATAATAGACCCCCAAAATAAAGTACTTAGGAATCAATCCAAGCAGGGACACAAACAAACAAAATACTACTGCAGAAAGCAAAAGAGATCTCTATAAATGGAAAACCATACGCTGGACAGGAAGACTTAACATTATGCAAATGTCAACATGACCCAATGTGATTTGTAGTTATAATGCAATCCAAATCCAAATTCCAACACTAATGAGCTTGAAAAGCTAACCATCAACTGTATTTCCCCCCAACAGTTTTATTGTCACATAATTTATGTATCATACAATTCAATAGTTCGACTGTTCAATAATATCAAGAAGAATTGTACAGCCATTAATCACATTGAATGTAGAGCAACCCCCCCCCCCATGGTTAACAAGAGTTGTGCAATCATAGTCAGTTCCTGTGCTCCCCCTCCTGCCTTCCTTGTTTACTCCTACAATCTCCTTTCCCTCCCTAACACCCACCCCTCACCTGACATCCCCTATCAACCTTTGTATCAGTTATTATTACTATGCATCCAATTTTCCTGTGCTCCACAAACTGGGAAACTCAACAGAAACAATAAAAAACAAAATCAAAATCAAAATTAGGGAAGAAATTTCTGTCAAGGATCAACTAAGAGATACTCGCACCCAGAACAAATTCAGGTCAGGTCTAAAGGGAGGTCAACTGACCAAGGATGGAGTTGATCCAGCATAACCAAGATTACAATGGTCTCTGCCTGATGGTCAGGCTGTAGGAGACTCTTGGCCTGTGGCAGGAGGGGACTTCGAGTGGCTCAGTTTGACTAGATACTCTGTAGTTGGGTTTTGGGCTCTCACTGTCTTTTATAGCCTTTTATAAATTGGGTGTTCATAATTTTATCACTGATATTTTTCCCCTCACCATATTTGAATTTTGTAATTCTCTTCTTTACATCACACAAGCTGGTGGACTTAGTTGACTCCTTGTTTAGATGGCTGCTTGTTTGATTGCAAGCCTTTTAAGTCCTCAGACACTATTCTGATTGATAGGCACCATCTACTTTCTTCACCATGCATTAATATCGCAGCCTTATGTGCAGTGATCACTTCACGAAGGTGAGTATTGAGCAGGGCCATTTTATTGGAACTAACTGTTCCTGAACTGAGGGGAGTTAAGTAGGAGCCTAAACTCCTTGTGCTTTTATTTTTTTTTCCTTTGGGGGGGGGGCATCATTGCCTCTGGTGAGCACTCCTGAGAGCCGCCGCTGGATTTGAACCACCAAGCCTGCAGGCTGCAGTCCCCCACTCAACCACTTATGCCACCAGGGCTCAGCCCTTCCTTGTGCTTTTCTATGGGGTTTGCAAGTCTCAGGTTTACTTTGAATGCACCAATAGCAGCCATAAGCCAACCAGCAATCAGACAAATGGAACACACATGAAAGAAAGAAAGAAAGAAAGAAAGAAATAAAGAAAGAAAGAAAGAAAGAAAGAAAGAAAGAAAGAAAGAAAGAAAGAAAGAAAGGAAAAAGATCGACATGTAACCTCCTCCCAGGGGGACAAAGAACCAAAAAGTGGATGAAGGGGGATAGTGGTTGGTAAAGACATGAAAAATAATAACTTACAAATTATCAGGGTTCATGAGAGAGGGGGAGAGGGGAATAGAACTGATACCAAAGGTTCAAGTAGAAAGAAAATGTTTTGAAAACGATGATGGCAACATATATACAAATGTGCTTGACACAATGGATGTATATATGGATTGTGAGAAGAGCCGTAAAAGCCCCCAATAAAATGATAAAAAAAAAATAGGGAAGAAAAGTCCAAATAAACAAAGAAGTAAAACATTGCTGATCACCCCTCTGGGTTATAAGTCAATTGCACTATTATCATCAGCAGTTTTCCCAATGACTCAGCACTCCAGACACTGTCGGTTTGAGAAGTGTATGCAAGTATAGTTCCACCCCGAGCTCCAACATCAACTTCATCAGGAAAGACCATGAATAAGTAAAACAATACTGAAGAGGAAGAACAAAGTAGGGGCCCTCAAACTACCATATTTAAAAACATAATATAATATATACTGTAGTCAAAACAGCCTAGTGTTGTCATAACAACAGACCACTGGAACAGAATTAGGGACCGACATAAATCCATCTATGTATGACAACTGATCTTAGAAAAAGGGCTAAATTTTATTAACTAGGAAAGAAATACTCTAACAAATGGCGCTGGCAAAAGTAGATGTTTATCTATAGAAGAATGATCAGAACCCATACCTCACACTGGACAGAAAGACGAACTCGAGCACTGTTGACTTACTGCTTGTTATACATCTTAGAGAAATAAGAGTCATGACACAAAAGTGTATGTGCACACCTAGGTTCAACACAGCACTATTCATAGTAGCAATATGACCATCGGGGCAGAAAGGGTAAGCAAACCTTAATACATAAACACAATAGAATACTGTGCGACATCAAAGATGAACAACATCTCTGAAACACCTCATAATGTGAATGAATCTGCTAATATGTTCAGAGAAGTCATCCCAAGGACACAAGGAACATATGAAGGAGGAGACAGATGAAGAACAATGGGGGAAGGACCCTGATGGAATGCCCTCAAGTCTGCCTAAGACTTAATACAGTGGTTCTCAACCTTCATAATGCCGTGACCCTTTAATACAGTTCCTCATGTTGTGGTGACCGCCCCACCATAAAATGATTATTTTTTGCTACATCATCGCTGTGATTTTGCTACTGTTATGAATCGGGCGACACCTGTGAAAGGGTCGTTCAAGCCTTAAAGGGGCCATGACTCACAGGTCAGTGAGAACCACTGGCTTAATAATTCAGTTACATTTGCCAATTAATTCCTTTTAGTAATTATTTTACTTCAAATGGGATTTTTAATTACATGAAACTGAATGAATTCCAGCTCAAACATAGGCACATTCAAACTATGCAAACAGGACGTGGACATACAGTCATTCCTTGATATCTGTGAGTGGAGTGGGTTTCAGGACCCCCATGGACACCCAAATCTTTGTACACTAAAGTTCCTTATGTAAAATGGCACTGTAGTCACATATAACCCAACTGTCTCTTCATACAAGGGTAAATAAAATATAATGCAAACATCATGCTGTTTGAAGCTATTGCTTATCTTTTTATCTTCCATCTTGTTTAAAAAATCATTTCATTGGGGGCTCTAATCACAATATATACATATGTATATTGTGTCAATATTTACATCTCCCCCCCTTTTTTAAATTGAGGCTTGTATAACTCTTAACACAATCCATCCATTGTGTGACGCACATTTGTACATTTGTTGCCATCATCATTCTCAAAACACTTACTTTCTTCTCCAGCTCTTCTACTCACGTGTGAAGGTGGTGTTCTTATCTTTTAACTCTTCCCCAAAGAGTTCTCTGCTCTGAGATTTCACCAAGTCAAAAAATGACACTCTTTTTGAGCGTCTCAAATCGATCACATCTTAAATGTTCTTCAATTTTCAGGAACAAAAAGCAGTTTGGAATGGGAAGATCAGGGATGTAGGGTGGATGGGATAATGTTTCCCAAGAAGTTTTTGTAGGATAGTGCCGTTTGCCTCCAAGAATGAGCAGGTGCATTTTTGTGATGGAAAACAAATTCCTTAGTACAACATTCTTGGCCTTTTCCTCACCAATGTAGTTTTCCATTCCCTTAAAACTTTTTCCCATCAAAAGACACGTGGAAATGATTATTTTTAGTGGGCTCATGGACACACCAACACCAGTTCCACCACCCTGAGATTAGAGGAACTAGATGGTGCCTGGCTGTCACTACGAATGACTCTGAAAAGAGCACATTGGAAGATAGAGATAGTGTGGGATTAAATTGTGAAACAGAGTTCAAAACCATAGAAGGGATCAAGCCTACTAGTCAACTAGAGACAAGTAGGATTTCCAAGACTATGACCTTAACCTTTCAGGTCTGGAATGGAACTCACCTCTGAATTAGAGTAATCAATTATTTATGACCCAAAGAGCAGCGTTTTATCCAAGGACAAAGTTCAGAGTGTGAGAAAGGAAGAAGAAAACAGGAGACACAGAAGGCGTGGGATTAGGGGATTGCAATGTACGAATTGAATTAGAATATATACAAAAAATTAAAACTAAGATCTGCTGTGTAAACTTTTAACTAATTTACAATAAAATATTTTTTAATTACCTCTTTCCCAATAAGCACCCATGATCATCCTGTACTCTACAAGAAAAGCTGTCAAGATCCCTACTTTGGGATCCTCAAACAGCTACTGTAACCTTCTGAGCTGACCTTGCCGTCTTAAATTTAACATGCTCAGCAGATCCTTTCTGAAGCCACTGTTTTGATTGGGTCTTTTTTGAAGATACACTAACAAACTTATTATTGAGGAAACTTGTCAACAGGTAAGGATCTAGTCAAACATGTCTTTTTTAATGATTTTATTGGGGGCTCTTACAGTTTTTACAACATTCAATACATCATTTGTATCAAGCATATTTGTACACATGTTGCCATATTCATTTTCAAATATTTTCTACTTGAGCCCTTGGTATAAGCTCCTCCTTTCCTTCTCCTTTTTTAAAAAAATAAATCATTGTATTGGGGGCTCATACAACTCCCATCACAATCTATACATACATCAATTGTATGTAGGCCATGTTTGCACACTTGTTGCCATCATCAATCTCAAAACATCCTCTCTCCACTTAGGCCCCAAGTACCCCCTCGCCATATTTCCCTGCCCTCCCCCTCCCCCATGAACCCTTAATAACTTATAAATTGCTATTACCTTTTCATGTAATATACAGTCCAATGTGTCACTTCATTCACTTCCCTGTTGTCTGTACCCCAGAGAGGTTATATGTAGATCCCTGAAATTGGTTTCCCCTTTCAATTCCACCATCCTTCCACCCTCCCAGTATCACCACTTCCACCCCAGTAGTCCTGAGGGATCATCTATCCTAAGTTCCCCATGTTTCTGACTCCAGAGTACATCCCCTGGTCTAGCTGGATTTGTCTGGTAGAATTGGGATCCTGATGGTGGGAGGAAGCATGCTTTGTTTGTAATAAGCACATATATGTATCAGCTGTACTTCTAGCAGCAATACTTTTTGACGGTCCCTCAGACTTTAAATAGTCCCTAGATTGCCTACAATACCAACTACAAGGTAAATGCCATGTAAATAACCCTCTATGTGCCCTCTTAGACTTTGAGGGATTGTTCTGACCACTCGACTGCTTTGCCCCACACCTCAGTATCTTTTTCCTCTAAGATTGGTTGAATCCTGGATGTAGTTCTTGAGAATTTGGAGGACTGACTACATATATGGATGCATATTTCTTGTTGTTGTTTTTTTGTGGGCCTCACTGCCTCTGGTGGTCGTGGGCGCTACCCAGTGTTGCTCCTGAGAGCTGCTGCTGGATTTGAACCGCCAAGCCCGCGCAGTCCCGCACTCAACCACTTACGCCACTGGGGCTCAGCCCTGCATGCGTATTTTCTAGCACATGACAAAGCCAGAATAATATTTTATACGATTTATTTATCTATTGCATCCAAAAATATAATCTCATCAAGTAAAATTCATCTCACAGTGGCTCAGAGGACAGGGCAGAGCAGCCCACTGGAATTCCTGTGGCAATCATCGGATGGAAGCAGACTGCCGCTTATTTTTCCTGTGGGTTGCTCCTGCTCCTGCCCTGTGGTCAGCAGGCCCATCCTTAGCCAGTGTACCACTTATTTCTTGGATAATCTGACAAGACACAGAATGCCCAGTTCCACATTTGTCAACTCTAGTGGACTGGATACGGGACACATCAACAGAACTGGAGAAGATGACAGGCAAATAGTATCTTATTCTAAAGCACAGAGAAACAGGAACGGATTTAGTCAGCAAGAGGAGAAAAGAATCCTGGGACTTTGAGAATATACATTCTTTTCAAAGGAGCAAATCGCCCCCCACCCCACCCCGGGCCTCTGTGTGCTAGCAAAGTTCTCATTGAGTTCAGAATCTGCTTACTTAGCTAATAACTTACTAAGCACTAGCTATGTGCTGGACACAGTTGTAGGACTTAGGATTTGACAGTGAATGAAACAGATGAAAATTCCTGCCATAATAGGATTCACGCTTTATCTAGGTCACCCAGTACCTTCTTCAAGATGACTGTCTGCATTTCACCCGTCATAATTAATATTTCTTTCTGCTTTCATGGTATGACACACCACTGGAATGTCAATTACCACAGTCTGCTTCCAGTTAGAGGTAATGCTCCAGAGAGCCACCTTATTAGTCCAAGGGGTTCTTGGGGACAGAGTCATGTTTGTAATCTCTCTCTCAGGCACTGAGCTGGTTTGGAGCAAGCATATGGAGTATTTGCTGAATTGAGTGAACTATTCTTTCTACAGCCCTAAGGGGATGAGCCCCCAGAGTGGAGCTCTCACTGCATGTCTGCCAGGCATTCATTTGGGACAGTTGGAAGCCAATGTGTCACAGGAGGTCTCTTGGCTAAGGAGGTCTGGGAGCTGTATAGAAATGGCATTCCTTAAGAGTGATTATTTCTGATAAGTGACAATAAATTCCATTTGTATGTCCAAGAAGGCCTGGAAAATTCTATTATGAAATTCAAAGAGTTGTCCAGTTTAATGACTGTAAAATGGCTCTTTGATGAAGAAATGGAACAGGGCCAATGAAAAGGGTGATTGAAATATGAAAATATTTCTTTATTTAAACTTAAAAAGCTCAATAACTGTCTTTTATATACAGTTGAATACATCATAAATTACTGTAATTTGGAGGCAAAGACCTCTGATCTTAAAAACAAAAACTAGAACAAGAATTACAGTAAAGATATAAAGCAATCTTTTTTGATGATCAAATAGTTGCTGTTCTATTGCTGTACAGCCAACAGAGGGCGCCCAAGTTGCAAAACTTCACATGGAAGCTTTCAGGACCTGGTCAAATTTGGTTCGAAGCTGTTTTAGGAATCTGCACTCTCTTCTGAGAGGTCTAGGGATGATTTTAGATTACTATATGCTTCAAAGCAGCATACATTCCTGATTACCCCCCATTTTATTTATTTTTAAAAGTCATTTTATTGGGGGCTTGTACAACTTTTATCACAATCCATATATACATTTGTTGTCATAATTCTCAAAACATTTTCTTTCTACTTGAGCCCTTGGTATAAGTTCCTCATTTCGGGCCCCCCCCCCCCATGAATCTTTGATAATTTATAAATTTTTATTATTTTGTCATGTCTTATATGATATGACGTATCCTTTCACCCACTTTTCTGTGGTCCACCCCCCAGGAGGGGTTATATGCAGATCATTGTCATTGGTTCCTCCTTTCTAACCCACCACTGGTCCTGTGGGGCTCCTCTGTCCTGGATTTCCTGTTTCCAGTTCACATCCGCATCAGTGTACATTCTCTGGTCTAGCCGGATTTGTAAGGTAGAATTGGGATCATGATCGTGGGAGGGAAGAACTAGAGGAAAGTTGTATGTTTCATCGTTGCTACACTGTCCTCTGACTGGCTCATCTCCTCCCTGCGACTCTTCTGTCCAGTTGCCTACAGATGGACTTTGGGTTCCCACTATGCACTCCCCCTCATTCTTTTTATTATTATTCTTTTTTTATTTTTAACCCTAGCCCTAAACCTTAACCCCTACCCCTAACCCCTTCATTCAAAATGGTATTATATTTTGTTCTTTGATGCCTGATACTTGATCCCATCGACACCTCGTGGTCACACAGGCTGGTGTGCTTTTCCCATGTGGGCTTTGTTGCTTCTCAGCTAGATGGCCACTAGTTTATCTTCAAGTCTTTAAGACCCCAGTCATTACATCTTTTGATAGAGGGGCACCATCAGCTTTCTTCGCCATATTTGCTTATGTACTCACTCTATCTTCAACAATTGTATCAGGAAGGTCATAGTACATTCCTGATTTTTTAAAAAAATCCTTTATAAAATTGCAGAGTGATTATCTCTAAAGCACACAATGATGTTACTTCCCTGCTTGAAAGCCTCAAATGGTATCTCTGTCACTTCCATGACAAATTCAACCATATAGAATTGTGAAGTATGTAGCATAGACCCAGTAAATGCTGATAAATTATTGGCTACTTTTAGTACACTGATTCTACTACTACATCGAAATGCTTTACAGACGGCCCATTTCTTTCTGATTTTCATAAGATTAACTTCTTTCTTGTCCTGTTGACTTCAGGATCTCAGAAATGCTGCCTTGTTCATAGTCTGAGTGTTCTTTTGGTACTTACCAGGCCATATTGTAGTGATCTGTTTTTTTTTTTTAATTTTAATTTTTTTGGGGGGCATCACTGCCCTCTGGTGGTGGGAGTACGAAGCCCAGCCTTGCTGCTGGATTTGACCCTCCAGCCCAGTGGGCTGCAGTCCTGCGCACAACCACTATGCCACCAGGGCTCAGCCAGTGATCTGTTTATAAAGGTATCTCAAGATCTCTTAGAAGTCAGGTCTTTTATATCATTCTCTCTATCCAGCGAACAACCACCCTGGTTTATCTGTTACTATGCCAATTTTAGGAGTCCTTAGGATAGTGAAGATGGTTAGTACACTTGTTGCTAGCAGAAGACTGACTGGAGGTTCAAGTTTATCTATAGATGTCTAAGAAGTAAGGCCTGGTGATCCACTTCAAAAAACTCTGCCACAGAAAATCCCATGATGCATAGTTCTAGTGAAACACCATGGAATAGTGTCAACTGGCTTATTCATTCTCAGGGCTTTTTAAAAATGTTTTATTTTGATTAGGTGAAAGTTTATAGAGTATACCATTAGTTTTACATTTAACAATTTGTGCACATTTTGTTTCCACTCATCCATTTTCATCCTTTCTGTCCCTTTTGATCTAAATGAGTTCGGTTCCAGATCTGAAGGATGACTAAGGATAATAGTTTCTGTCTGCCCAATATTCCTGGTATCCTTTATTATTTTGTGTTCCATTCCACATTTTTCTTCTACCCTATCCAGAAACTTCTAACTGTGATCCTATTCAGACCAGTTGGTGGTGGTAGTCAGTTACTAGCTAGTGTTTTGGGCATCAGGCGTGTGCACATTGATGTTTGCTTGGTCCATTTGTCCATTGGACTAATTGTTTCCATGTGTGTCTTGATTTTTATCATTCTTCTTTCCTCCAGATAGGATGAGACCAATAGTTAGTTACACCTCTGGATAGGGAGAGATCAGTTTTTATACCTTAGATCACTGCTCATAAGCTTGTAAGAGCCTAGTCTCCACTCACAAAGTACAATGTAGAACATTGTCTTTGTGAACTATATTATCTCAGTTGTCCTCAGGGTCCTGTGATATTATGGTTCTGAGTCCCCAGTTTCAGGGACTCCTGGTGTTTAGTTAAGTCTAAGATGTTTTCACAGCTTTGCCCCTGTATACTCCACAGCATTCATGGATATATTTGCAACAGAGATAAATATGAATCTCCTCAGTGAAACATACACACTCATATATATGTATACATATATGTAGGTATACTACCACTTTATCTCCTACACTTCTTCAACCCATATGTCTAAGCACCTACTTTGTAGATCACCACTTGTGCAGGATTGAGTATATAACACTATTTCCCTCTATAGTCTTTAACTCTTGCAAACCTCTCAGTGGCTTCTCCATCATTTTTTCTAACCTCCCTCATATTGTATATTGCCTTTGCTTTTACCAAATTAATACATGTCTACCCTATAATCCATGACTTCTCCTCCCCCCCATCTCTTTTCACCCCCAAACTATTGAAGTTGCAAAGGATTTCATCTTGCTTAGGTCCATATTCAATGCTCAATAATCAAGAAATAGAATGATACATTGCTTTATGTAAATATGCTGCATGAGACTTCTCAAAGTCTCATGGACAATGTTTTGCTGTTTATGTTTTTGCCACAACTGAAAAATAAAATATAATTGCATGCATAACAATGAAAACAAGGAAGAATAAAATGCTTTAAAATGATTGTGATAATGATTATATAATTCTTCCTGATATGATTGAACTATTGAATTGTATAGGCAGATTAAGTGCCAATAAAACTGCTAAAAATAAATCAATAAGGAAATACTGTTAAAACAAAAAAGTTACAGTCTTGGAACCCACAGAGGCAGTTATTTCCTGTCCTTACTATGAGTCAAGATTGACTTGCTGGCAAAAACCCTTTTTTTGGGGGGGTGAATTTCAATTATCATAATATCTTCTAGATTCATTCATGTTATGTGGTTTTTCATGGAATCTCTCTTTAATGTTGTGTACAATTCCATTATGTGTATGTTTTTCAATTTACACATTTTTTCACTGATGGGTGTGTAGAGTGTTTCTATCTTTGATAGAACATGGGTGTTTATATATCTATTCCTATTGTGCGTCTTAAATGTCTCTATTTCCTTGCTCATTTTAAAATTGGATTGTATTTTCTTTTTTGTGGGGGGAGGTATTTTCTTGTTTAGGTGTTTTTATACATTCTAGAGGTCCGTCCCTTATCCCATATGTTACTGACAACCCCCCCCCCCACCAGCCTATGGCATTTCATTTTTACTCTTTTAGTGAAATACTTTTATGAACTTAAGTGTCTATTATTTAGTACGTCTCAGCCATCTTGCTTGTCTTCTGTTGTTTGGGTGCTTTTCATTTGACTAATTTGTGTTGATTATGCCATTTATCAGGGCCTCTAGATTGCCTCGCTTCCTTGATGATCTTTATTGTGTTAGCTTTTACATGTAGGTCTTGATATATTTTGAGTTTGTTTTTGTAGATGGTGTAAAATGTGGATTCTGTTTAGTTTTGCCAGCATCATTTGTTAAAGAGACTATCTTTTCCCGACGCTGTATGTTTCAGTCTGTGTCAAACACCGCCTTTCCCAAGGTAGACTGATTTACTTATAGGTTCTCAATTCTTTTAGGTTGATCTATGTAACGAGCATTGTACCAGTACATGACTCTTCATTTTAGCAAGAAAAAATTCAAGTGTCTGGAAATATCTTGTGCTGTGTGTCACTGAGTTTATTTCAACTCATAATGATCCAATAAGACAGATGAGAACTGCCTCAGACAATTTCCCAGAATAATGCACTGACTTATGTTGCTGGTGAAGAATATTGAAAGTAGCATAGATTGTCAGAAGAAATCTGTATTGAAGAAAGTACAGCCATAATGTTCCTTAAAATCGAGATGGTGAGGTTGCATCTCACATACTTTGGGCATGTCATCAGGAGACTCTTGTCTAGAAAAGGATATCATACTCATTAAAATAGGGAATCAGATGAAAAGGGAAAGACGCTTGAAGAGATGAATTGACAAAATGATTGCAACAAGAGGCTCAAAGATAGCAGTGATTGTGATGAGGTTGCAAGACTGGACAGTGCTTCATTCTGTTGTTGATAGGGTTCATATACGTCAGAGCAGACTTGATGGTACAATACAAGAATAATATTTACAGGACTAGATATTTTCTTTTTTTGTTCTTTATAGGACAAATCTTTTCCTCTGTGAGAAGCAGAGATTGGGAAGAGCATATATATGAATGAATCCTTTGTTCTCATATATTAAGAAGTCTGGCAGTTTGGGTTTCTGGGGTGGAGAGAGACCTTTACCCTTGTGAGTTGGAGGTGAGTCGCAATCACATTTTTATTACTATTTTTCCCTGCTATACCCTCCCCTGATAGTGCCACCTTAAGGTTACCTCTTACAAGCAAGTGACTGACTGCCATCTAGGATGCAGCTGTAACTATCGGAGCAGACAAGTGCTATTTTTCTCTCTAAGTGCTAAAGGCAGCCATTTCTGCTTACTTGCCCCAGCCACTGTTGTTAGGTTACTCCTCCTATGTGCTCAGGGACCTTTAGGGTTAGGGTATGACCCACTTTGTTATGTATGTGGTTACCTATCATTAGGAGGGCTTCACACCCCTAGAGTATGTAAGCCTCTGTTGGAAATATACCGTATTCTTTCTCTCTCTGTGTGGACTTGGCTCCTGAAGTCACGGCAGTCCGGAGGTGAGCCCTTGCGTGCTTTATCCTGTCCGATGCCTCTTTAATCTACCCCTCAATTACACAACCAGCCCTTGGACCCATTGGGCTGGTATTCCACCCCCCTCCAGAGGCTCTAGTGAGTTTGACCAGCATTAGAAGCTGAATGTTTTCGCGATTGGGCCATAAGAGCTTCTCAAAAACACCACCACTCTGGACAAACTGGAATAGTTGGTCACTGGTTACCTTCCCACAGAGTATGATATGGAAAAAGAACTCAATCAGAAAATTGTTTTACCTAAGCAAATGACCTTTGATGCGTTTCTTTTGGTTCCTGGGCTTAAATTTCTCCAACTCTAAGCACAGCTTTAGACAAGATAATATCTAAGATCTTTTCCAGCTTTGCTACTTTAGAATTATATGCTATATTTATGCCCCATCATCATCTATTCCTTCACCTTGTCTATACTAAGGAAATGTTAAGTAATCATGATTCTATTGTTTTAAAATCCCTCCTAAAAATAATGATAATAATGCTCCTATAGGACAGAGTAGAATGGCTACCTAAGCTTTCCAAGATTTGTAATAGTTTTGCACTGGGCTGGTAATGGCAGAGTCAGCAGTTTGAAACCACCAACTGTGGGAGGATGAGGCTTTCTATTCCTGTAAAAAGTTATAGTCTCAAAAAAGAGAAATGATGGTCTTGAAAACTCCTAAGAGCAGTTGCACCCTGTCCTTAGTGTCGGTATTGATCTGATGGCAGTGAGTTTTGGTTTGGTTTGGGAATTGACAAAGAAGAGTAAAACTTTATCTGCAAATGACATGATTCTATCCATAGAAAATTCCAGAGACTCAACAAAAACAATGAAATAGAATTAATTAAAATATTCAGAAACAAGGTAGAGTGTAAGATCAACATATAGAAAAAACATATAGAAATCAATCGCATTCCTTTATTCTAACAGAGAGCTCAGAAAAGAAAATCGGGAAAACAATGCCATTTTTATTTACTTTTTTTTTTTTTTTGGTGGGCATCACTGCCTCTGGTGATCATGGGCGCTACCCAGTGCCGCTCCTGAGAGCCATCACTGGATTTGAACCGCCAAGTCCGCGGGCTGCAGTTCCTCACTCAACCACTTATGCCACTGGGGCTCAGCCCAACAATACCATTTTCAATAGCCTCCCAAAAGAGCATATACTTAGAAATAAATAAACCAAAGATATGCACACAGAAAATCACACAACACTGCTACCACACACACACACAGAGAACAGTAAATGAAAGAATATACCTATACATATAGGAAGATAATATTAAGAAAATGTCAATACTATCCCCAAATGATCTAGCGGTAGAATACAATCCCAACCCAGATTTCAACACAATTCTTTACAGAATTGGAAAGAAAAGAGAACTCAGATAAGCAAAGCACAACCAAAGAAGAATACAGTCAGAGGCCTCATATTTCCCAATCTCAAAACCTACAGCATAGTCTCAGTAGTCATTACAGCTTAGTAAGTATACAATGACATATATATAGACCAATGGAATAGAACTGAGAACCCAGAAGTAAATCCATCCAACTATGGACAATTGATCTTTGGCCAACGACTGAAAGATATTAAATGGGGGAATTTACAGACTCACAAATGGTGCTGGCAAATTTAAATATCCATTTAAAAAAGAATAAAACGGCACCCATATTTCATACCATATAAAAAGATGAAGTGTAGATAGACCAGAGACCTCAATGTAAAATTTGTAAGTATAAAAATCATGAATAAATGTAAATTAGGAAGCTGATACCAAGGGCTCAAATAGAAAGAAAATGTTTTGAGAATGATGATAGCAACAAATGTACAAATGTGCTTGACACAATGGATGGGTGTATGGATTGTGATAAGAGTTGAATGAATTCCCAGTAAAATGATTAAATTTTTTCCCCACGTTTTAAAAAAAGTACATTAATGACATAAATACTATCAAATATAATTACAAACAAAGAAAAACAGAGAGATAGGAACCTCCTTGATGATTTTTATTCTTCTTTTTTTCCCACAGATTCCAGAACGTGTAATTTTCCTTGCTTTTTAAAATTCATTTTATTGGGGGGCTCATACAATTCTTATCACAATCCATCCATCCATCCATCCATTGTGTCCAGCATACTTGTACATTTGTTGCCATCATCATTCTTAAGCATTTGCTTTTTATTTGGCCCCTTGGTATCAACTAATTTTCCCCCTCCCTGTCCATTCTCCCCTCCCTCGTGAACCCTTGATAATTTGTAAATGATTATTATTTTGTCATATCTTACACTGTCCGATGTCTCCCTTTACCCACTTTTCTGTTGTCCGTCTCCCCAGGGAGGAGGTTCTATGTAGATCCTTGTAATCAGTTCACCCTTTCTACCTCACTCTCCCTCCACCCCACCGGTATCCCCACTCTCAGCACTGATCCTGAAGGAATCATCTGTCCTGCATTCCCAGTTCCTGTTCTATACCAGTGTGCATCCTCTGGTCTAGACGCATTTGTTGGGTAGAATTGGGATGATGAGGGTGGGGGTGGGACGGGCGGGGAGGAAGCATTTACGAACTGGAGGGAAGTTGTATGCTTCCCCAGATGGCTCTTTTTGTTGTTGTTGCTAGGTACCATCAAGCCCGTTCTGACCCATAGCAACCCTACGCATAAGAGAACACTGCCAGGTTCGGTGCCACCCTCCCAATTGTTCCTATGCACGAGTCCTTTGTGGCAGCCACTGTGTCCATCCATCTCATGGAGAGTCTTACCTTTTTTTAAACTGCCCTTCTATTTCTACCAAGCATATGTCCTTTTCTACGGACTGGTCCTCCTGACTACATGTCCCAAGTATGTAAGATGAAGTCTTGCCTTCCTTGGCTCTAAGAAACATTCTAGTCATACTTTTTCCCAAACAGATTTATTTGTTTGTTCCTTTGCCAGTCCGTGAGACTTTCAATATTCCTTCCTTGCACCACAATTCCAATGTATCAGTTCCTCTCCCGTCATCCTTAGTCAATGCCCAACTTTCCCAAGAGTATGAGGCAATGGAAAATACCACGACTTGGATCAGATACACCTATATCCTCAAAGTAATATCTTGAATTTTCAGTATTCTAAAGAGGTCTTATGCAGGTTTACTTAATACAACTTGTCTTTTGATCTCTTGACAGATGCTTCAACGAGCATTGACTGTGGATTCAAGCAAGGCAAAATTCTTGACAATTTTAATCCTTTTTTCCATTTATCATGATATTCCATATTGATCTAGCTGTGAGAATTTTGGGCTTTACACTGAGTTGTAATTCATACTGAGGGCTGAAATGTTTTATCTTCATCAACAAGTACCTCAATTCCTTCTTACTTTTAGTAAACAAAATATTGTTGTTTGTATATTGCAGTGTGTTATTAAGGCTTCCTCTAATCATGATACCAAATTATTCTTCATATAAGCTAGGTTCTCTAATTGTATGCTCAGCATACAGATTGAATCAGTATGAATACAACACTGACACACAGCTTTCCCGATTTTAAATCTAGCAAAATTCCCTTTTCCTGTTTGGACAACTGCCTCTTGATCCATGTGTATGTTCTGAAGGAACACACTCAAGTGCCTGTGATTCCCATTCTTCTTGAGGCAACCCATAGTTTGTTATGATTCACAGAGTCAATGTCTTTACATAGTCAATAAAGCACAAGTAAACATCTTCCTGGTATTCTCTGCTTTCAGCCAACATAGATCGGACATCAGCAATGATATTCTTTATTCCATGTGCTCTTCTGACTCTGGCTTGAACCTCTGGCAGTGCCCTGTCAATATACTACTGCAACTGTTCTTGAATGATCTTCAGAAACATTTTACTTGTATTGGATACTGTTTTATAATCTGAACATTCTGTTAGGTAACTTTTCTTTGAATTGAATACAAATATGGGTCTGTTCTAGTTGATTGTCCAAGTAGCTGTCTTGTAAGTTTCCTGGCATAGACAAGTGAGTGCTTCTAGTGCTTTCTCACTGTGTTGAAGCATTTTAATTGGTATTCCATCTATTCCTTATTTTTGGCTAGTGCTTTTAGTGCAGCTTGAACTTCTTCCTCCATACCATTGGTTCTTGGTAATATATTACCTTCTGAAATGGGGTTAAATGTCAACTAGTTCTTTTGGGTACAGTGATTCTGTGTATTCTTTCCATCTTTTTGTAATGCTTCCTGCATTTAATATTTCGCCAACAGAAGCTTTCAAGATTGAAACTGGATGCTTGATTTTTTTTTCTTGAGTTCTTTTGGCTTAAGATATGTGAATGTGGGCATGAGCCCTGGTGGCATAGTGGTTGTGCATGGGATTGCGGCCCACTGGGATGGAGGTTCGATTCCAGCTCCACGGAGCAAAGGTTGGGCCTCCTACTCCCACCACCAGAGGGCAGTGATGCCCCCCCCAAAAAAAACAAAAAACAAACAAACAATAAAAAGATATGTGAATGTGTCCTTCCCTTTTAGTTTTCTAATTCTAAGTCTCTGGACATTTCATTATAATACTTCACTTTTTCTTCTTGAGCTGCCCTTTCAACTTTTCTATTTAGTTCTTTGATTTCATCACTTCTTCCATGTGCTTAGCTAATCTCCAATTAAAAGTAAATTTCAGAGTCTTTTCTGACATCCACTTTGATCTTTTCTTTCTTTCTAATCTTTTTAATGACCCGTTGCTTTCTTCATGAATGATACTCTTGATGTCTTCCCACAGCTCATCAAGTCTTCTGTC
This sequence comes from Nesogale talazaci, assembly GCA_004026705.1. Taxonomy (NCBI): domain Eukaryota; kingdom Metazoa; phylum Chordata; class Mammalia; order Afrosoricida; family Tenrecidae; genus Nesogale; species Nesogale talazaci. Next base: position 1,181 of record PVJH01022124.1, on the reverse strand, counting down.
ACTAGTGCTAATGCAGAAAATCTCGAGATGTTCTTGAAATTCAGATGAGATAGACTCAAGATCATGTTTTGACTCTTGTGGACTTGATCAGGGCCTCCAAGAAAATATCAATGGGAGTGAAGTGGTATTACTTGCTGTGGCCCTTCTATATGTAGACTTTGTAACTTCCACTCAGAAACTGGGTGGGAACATGCAAATAACAAACTGATGGGTGAGTTTTGTCATTCTGTTAATTATGAAAAGTGAGCCATCTTGGAAGCAGCAGGACCAGAGGAAGATCCTGACCATCAAGAAAGAAGATCCATTAATAGAGCTTGTTTAAGATCCCTGCCTGGAATGGCAGAGGCGGACGAAGCACCAGAGATTGCAGCACTGAAACAGTGATATGGAGACCTGGGATCCCCAGCCTGTGGACCAAGCAAAGCCGATTGTCTTTGAGGAGGAGGCTGGCCAGCAGAGTGCAGTGCCCTCTGGTATTTAGTATTTATCAGCACTAGTATTTATCAACACTTATCATTACAGGGTCAAGGGTAAGGTGTCCTGTAGCTAAGAGACTGAGGACCAGAGAGAGACATAGTTGTGGACCAAGGACTATATCTTTTGTTTTCTGGTCTTGACTTGTGGTCACCTGTTGACTTCTCTAATGTAGTTGTTCAGTGCCATTAAATCAGTCCAACTGCTAGTGACTGTATGTACGACAGAAGGAAACATCACTCAGTCCTGTGTCAGCTTCACACTCTTGTTTTTATGTTCGAGCCCATTGTTGTAGCCACTGTGTCAATCCATCGCTTCGAGGGCCTTCCGTGTTATTATTTCCCCTCTCCTGACAGCATGTCTAAAATATGTGAGACTAAGTCTCACTATCTTCATCTCCAGTGAGCATTCTGGCCCTACTTCTTCTAAGACAGTTTCTGCTTATTCTACGTCAGTCCATGATATTTTCAAAATTCTTCACCAACACCAGAGGTCAAATGCATTCATTTTTGTTATTCATTGTGCAACTTTCACATGCATATGAGGCAATTGAAAACACCCTGGCTTGGTCAGGCACATCTTAATCCTCAAGGTAACATTCTTGCTTTTCAATACTTTAAAGAGGTCTTGTGCAGCAGTTCTGTAAAATAGAATTCGGGTCATTATAGTGGTGGGGGGAGGGCATTAAAGAATTAGAGAAAAGTTGT